>JAQFXM010000943.1:0-38554 GCA_034693345.1 Entomobrya multifasciata | reverse complement strand
TGTTATATAACGGCAGTCACCGTAATAGTTAGCTATGATATGGCGCTAATGTTTCCCATACACTTAAATCTACGTTGCTGAGTACATACCCAGCCTAGTAAACAAGCATCCGACTCGCTTTTACAATTAAAAGCATTGAATTAACATCAGCCCGCTATCATCTGTTCAGATTTTTGATTTTAAGAAATAAATTTTAACGCAATGTGTGTAACGTGACTTCAACAAAAATACTCATTAATATTTTAGTGTATTTCAAAATGGAAAGAAACAAGTTGTCTAATTAATGCAACTAAATTCAGTATAAAGTACGATTCAGCACGTTCTGAGCATTAAAGATAAAGATACGATTTAGAAAAACGCAGCATCCATCACTTTGGTGTCCAAAAACATCACAATCAATCCAAATTAAAATCATTACAAAATTTTACGTGAACGTACTTTTAATCAAAGTAGGATGCCTCAATAATTACAAAAAACACGAAATATTCCAAATAAAAATGCGTTAAAAAAAGATAAAGCCATATAAATTCCCATTTTCAATTATCCCTGTAACGGCTTTAGCCGGTATAGGCTATTACGGTTTCTGCCGTTATAGGATGTAACGGTACATAGTTATAACGGCAGAAAAATTTGGTCTGCTGGGGTGCCGTTATATCGAACTTTGACTATTATCGAAATAATATTTGTTCTTCTCTTAAAATAAATTGTTGGTGTTCCTAGTCATCTTCATAATCAAGATAATAATTACATCAATTATTATAATAATAAAAGTTTGTCTGCTTTTTGGTGGTTGTTAATTATTGGGTGGTATGATGGTAGCTACGAAGAATGCATAAAACTTAAGTTTAGATGATCCAGCAGCCGCGGCAACACCGCCTTCATCTTCATCGTTTGTAAGATATCCCCTGTGTGTGAATGAGCATTTCCAGTTTCAAGTGCCCTTTTCGTTTATCACATTACCATCTTTGTTCTTCTACCATTTTCATGGTTGTCTGTGTTAGGCGTGTTGTGTGTGTGTTCGTGTGTACGTTTCCAATAATAATAACATTTTCTAACTGTTGTTCATCTAATCTCACTAACACTCTTAATATAACTTATTAACTACTTCCACTAAAACTTTCATGCCACTACTGTTGCTGCTGCTAAACTGAAACTTGTCTGTGTGAAGTCAAGTCAAGCCAAGAAGATCTTTGTTAGAGAAAAGTTAACCAAGCACAAAAAGCGTGGCATTCTTACTTCCACCCAGAAAAGCACAAAACCAACTTTTGGAGCAGTTTCACTTTGTATCACATTCGTTCCAGCCATCAGTGATCATGATCAGGAAGAACGCAGACATGAGCTTGCTATAATATTATATTCTTTGTGGCACGATATACTCTTAACTTATGCCTTACAAACTTCTTCTCTTATTTGTTGTATAACTTAATGATGAGAAAAGCTACAATTTTCTCTTTTTGTCTGCCATTATTTCCTATTCGTATTTCCACACGTTTGTTCCCAAATTTCTCTTGTTTCGTTCGTATTTCCGTCCCGCGAGTCTTTCCGTTGCTGTAGAATGAATATAGATTTTTACGTCAATGAACTTTATAAATATCGACCTTATAGCCTTGTAGATCATGTAGCATTTACAGATATTGTAGTAGGAAATAAGATGACGAAGTCCAAACATTTACTCAAAACGATGACAGGAACGAATGATATAGTCTCTTTTGGATTGGTGCTTGAATCAGCCCTTAACAAACCATAACGTGAATACCTCTAAAGAAACTGAGAAGGTTCCTATGTTCCTATGAAGGTCTTCTGTAAGTCATATGGTAAAATTCAGTTCAAGCTAATAGTATGACACACGGGACTCGAGAATCACTCAAAGAACAGAGAACAAGGAAGTTTTTTATCACGAAACCAAAATGAGAGAATGTGCCATTTCTTGTTACAACCTGGACTTTAATGGTTGTTGATATGAGTAATAAATGCGATTCATTCTGAAATTTTAATAAAAGCAAAGCCGCAATTGGGCTTGCGTAGTTTTCACTTTTCTTAACTACACAAATAAGTACGAACATATTTTTTTGTATGACTGCTGTTTCAAACTTGTACGGTATAAATACAACAGACAGATATACAGACAAACTTTCGTTTAAACCTAACCCAATCTTATCTTGTAGAAACTGTCCCTTGGGGAGTTATTAATCGGTTGCAGTACAGACGATAAGTAGGTTATCGCAAATTTTTTCCAATACAAAACAATACCTATACATAGTCTGAACAGTTTTTAATTTCAAAATTTAATATTTTCTTTTTATAAACAAAAAATTTATAAAGATAACGCTCAGCAGTACTGTAATTCTCCCATTATATGAATGTCTGGCTCATATTCCATTCACCTAAGACACTAAGAAATTAATTGAAAAGAACAAGAATAAAAGAAATTTTAGAGCAGGATGGCATTTTGTACCACGAAATTCCGACTAAAACAATACTTTCTTTCTTTTAAAAGTATTTATGTATCTTAGGTATGTTTTGTATGTGTTTTGATTAAAATAAGCCCACGACTTAGGGAGTGAATCCAGCAATATATCATTCATCGCGTAATAATACAATAAATGCGCTCAGATAAGGTAAAAAATAAATATTATTATTATAACGATGAGCTCCAAGAAGCAGAAAATCCCAGAATCACCTACAACGACGTCTACATCAAGGCGTCGTTTCAGCTCCGTACCCGTATGCTGATATGTTATGTTGTAAAGTTGGAAGTAAGAGAGATAAGAAATAATAACAGAGAAAATGTGTAGTTTGGTACCCTGCAATCTCGATAACTATCATCATCTTTATATCTTCTCGCCTATCAAAAGACAACACGTTTCGTTGTTGTACAAACGTTTGTTTGGAGACGGGAAAATAGAGGGATTCCTAATCTTACCTAATCTTCAGAAAGTGCGTTATTGCATTATTATGTGTACACATGTGTTGTGCACATCTTATTGTATTGTGGTTTTGTACATTTTGTTCTGCATTTTACCTTTCTTGTACATCTTTTTATTTTTCATGTTCATGCCTTCTTCAACTCAAAATGATAATACCAGAAAGCAGCAGGTTTTTTTCTTGCTTGGTATGTACGATTAAATTTTCTCTTTTTTATTATAATATGAAATATACTCGTGTCGGAAATGTTTTTTGTGAGACAAGTATAAAATGTTATTGTTCTTGTTATACATGTAAGATGATGATGCCTTTGCACTTTGCAGGCACGTGAAATACTTGTATGTTGTACTTATGCGTATTTTTTCACACAAAAAATAATAATCCCACTTTTTTATTCTTTTCTTCTCTCTCATTTTCACACACCGTCAGAATCTGTTGTTAGACAAGCACACATGAACAGTGTGGGGCTTTTCGCCACGGCTCTTGCTTCTCCAACGTTTTTTTCTCGCAAAAGTTATCATAAGCACACAAAGTGCAGACAAGAAACCATCAAGGAAACACCAACAGCAAAATTAAGATGTGTGCTGTGTGTAGATTTGACCATGATGATGACGATATTGTATTATTATTATGATGGGATTCAATAATATGTTTATTATTGCACGAACAACATAAAATACATATTATGATGATAATGACTTCGTGCACTGATGGGCATATCCGATCACCTAGCTCACTGCACAAAATATAACATCAATCTTCTGTTTCTCAGTAATTCAATAATGGATTATTGTTATGATAGCTTTTGGGAATTTCTCACACATATGTATGCAATAACGAAAAGAAATTATGTGTACGATGCATTCAGATTCTGTGTGGTTTACTCAGGAAAACATTAAAACTATTTTGAGCCAATAGTTATAATCACATACCTTGCTCGTTACGTGTACGCACATTTCATATTTCTTTTATTTAAGTTTGCCTAGCGAATAGTAGAGCTTTTGAAGCAATTATTTCAACATACATTTAATCGTTCTTTTTTTGTTGCTGTAACGTTTCCTTCTTTCTTTTTAGAAGAAGGAAACCCGTTTAATTTTCTGTGGTAATTTAATGATGCATTGTAGTGTAATCTAGAATTAAAATGAACCTTCGCTATAATATTAAGACCATGAAATTAGAATTTGAACATCAACCAAAAGCTGTTTACCAAATAATAGGAAAAACAAAGTGCTTCAGTTTTTGTAGCAATAAATTTTACGTCTTCACATTGCATGTATGTGTGCAATATAATCATATTCTTATTTGAATTGAAATGTACATTGTACACATGGCCATGTAGTTAGTATAAAAGTTAACTGTGTGAGTGGGGAAATATTAGTTCAGAAATGATGTAAATATTTCCACAGCCACTCCTCCTGCAAAAATGTTATTGTTTTCGTGAAGACAATTAAATAATATAAATATGCAAAACTTTCATGTGTACAAAATACTACGAGAGAAAACATTGCCAACTAATCTCATCTAAAAATCATTGTTCATATAAAAATTCGGTATTAATTAAGTAGATATAAAAATAGCAAATTTTTAATCGTATGTACAATGTATTTCATTCCATAGTCAACCAACCACAATCATCACTTTAGTTCATTCACTCCATTTTATTTTAATTGTTTAAGATTGTAACTTGTAATATTATTACCTTATCCTAACGTAAAGCCAAAATCTTAAATAATTAACGCAAACACAGTATATTGCCATTTCCACCACGCATTGTGGCATAGCCCCCACATTCTACGAACAAAAACAATCAAAACTCGTTCACTCTGGAGCTTAGCGTTTTCTCTCAGTTAATCGGGAAAAGAAGAGTTAGCGTGTGCTTTTCATTTCACATTCTTACATGCTCCAAGCAAGCAATGCGTAGAGTGAAGCCATGTAAAAATGTCTACCATATAATTTACCTTCTCGTACCATAGTAAGAAGTAATCATTTTCCTCAGACACACATTTTTATAATGCACATCGTAACTTGGTGTATATTGTAGTTAGTGATATGTAATATGGAATCTAGAAGGAATTTGCGTTATGCCATGCCATCATAACATAACATAGCAATGGCAAATGCATGAGAGAAAATAAGTTTTTAACTCACTCTCTTCTTTTCATTCACCTTCTTTCTACTGACTTAAATCTTTCCATTATTTCCAGCAAGACTATGTAGAGTTGAACAAGGAGAGCTAGCAAAAGTATCAACACAACCTGCTGGGGGAAAGGAAGTCTTGATTCTCACAAGAAAGAAACCCGCATGGTAATAATACAATTTTAGGGAACATACTTGTTTTACCTACTTTTCCCTTTCCTCTCGCTCACTGCTCATGTAAGATTGCTTAAATAGGCTATAATTTAGATAACTTATGTATTATGTAGTTGCTTTCTACACGATAGCATATTATTATTACCAGACCAGACCTACTGCTCTACCTTGCCACACTCTCGTTCTCGTACAAGCTTCTGTGAAAAACTGGAAAAAATAAAGCTTGGGTTTATACGTTCATTTTCATAACATCACATATCGTCATCGCAGTTCTCGTGTATTCTGGAGTAACTAGTGAGGAAAGCAAGCACTAAACTACTATATCCAGACGGCGAACATGCAATTTCTATTTAGTTTTTGCTATTTCAAGAATTATATGCCTGGAGCGGCAAGCGAGCTACTACGACTGTTACTACTATACGCACAACTCCAATTTAGCAAAGAATGTACATATTATTCGTGTATATGACATACCTTTAGTATTTACATTTTCGAAAGCTATAACGTGTAAACTAAGTAGATCTCACATGGCATGGCTGTAAAAAGGAAATAAACTCATACATTTGATGAAAGAAAATAGCTAGCATTTATTTTCAGCTTGTAAGTTTTAGTAAAGTAGAGAGAGACAAGGAAACGGGGACCGCCAGATGAAAGTAACAAGAGCATTTTGCACAATACACACAATAATAATAACGATGTAATGTTCCCTATAATATAATAATATTATGGCACACACAATTTTGAATGTATGAAAATTGTGTCTGTGTCGGAGTGGTTGGTCGTCGGTGTGTGCAAACTTTAAAAGGAAGTTTAAGGAAAAAGTGGTTTTGCGTAGTCATGAATTTTCGTTTATTGCCCATTGTACAAGAGTAAGAAGGGCACTAAAACATCATGGTTTTTGCATTTTGCATGTTGGAGTGTATGGAATGTGTGGTGGATGTACAGATGAAGGAAAGATCACATGATACATATCATGATCGTGCCTTGGGTTTCACATTTACTACAAATGTATCTCTAACACCTACATACGTCGGGACTGAGCTGAGGTAGTTCTTATGATGCATTTTAGTTATGGTGAAAATTGTTAAAGTTGGTGGAAAGTGTGCTCATAAATAGTCACGTGGTGTAACACACAAAACTGTATAACCTACAAACATAACGTAGTTTACTATTCCATTCCATAAATGGCGGCAAGTTCCTTTGTTGTGTTAAGTCAAATAAAAAGGAAGGTTTGCGAAATTCTAATCGAATTTAAGCGTGTCTTTAAAAAATTGAAATACCTAAATAAACACCAAAACACTGACCAACTGAGGCCGCATAGTAAGAACGAAAATAAGGAAGAGTGCAATACTACAACTATATATTCAAGAACAGAATTACCATTACTGAACGTGAACGGGGTCTAACGGAAGTAATTAATATAATATTGCTAGCATGTTCTATATATTTATGGCTTAGACCAAGTTTTGCGAAGAAACTGAAATTGCAAAGAAAAACGATACAGTTTTGCTGTGAGGTCTCACATAACCCCAATATCATATTATATGAATTTCGCTCAGTTTGACTGCTCATCCATCCATACATCCAGTAGTTTAGCCATTATTATGCTGATATAACATACACCATAAAAAGATGAAAATGGGATTAAATTTCAATGAAAGTATGCCCATTACGTTGTACTTCTCTAGTCAAACACAGTTAAATGGGAATTTCAGAAAATTACAATTTGTAAATGCTCATATGCACTACTATGCTCTGTTGTAGAATAGATGTAGATGGTATTATAATGCAACAAACCAGCCAGACTACCAGTGTAGAAAACTGGAATTCTGAGGTTGATATGCTTTCTGTATCCTGTGGAATCCTTACCCCACAGTCTCGACGATAACTAGCGGGTGTACAACACATTTTATCATATTAGCCCAAATATAATGAGCATACATATCTGCCAACTCAGCTAAACCATTATTGCTTTCTCTTGTACTCTTGCATTTTGTCTTGTTTTTATCATAATTATTATGCAATATTATACTGACCAAAACTATGTCATGTCCGTGCCATTATTGTTGTAGTAGCAGGAACATCGTAAAACACATGATGATATATACTAACAGTTTACTTTTCTTCCATTTTTAGATCGCTATCGGCGGCGGGTATTCAGTGAGGCTGTGAACCCACATGATCATTTTAATATTTTATAAAGTGATGATTAATATCAATTTGTGTTCGTAAATTTAATCCTTCTTTATTTTTCCCGCGCTACATTTGCATAGTTTTTTAACAGTGTTACTATATTATATATTATTTTACAATAGTTTCTAGTGAGATGCCCAAAACTAGAATAGAGAAGTAATTTAATCTGTATCCAGAGCTTCAAAATTCGTTTCAGTAGTTAAAAATAACATAAAACTTACACTGGTTAAATACTTTAGCATTACATTTTACCACAGACTCCTTCCGTCCTTTTGTTATTTTTAAACCAGAAGATGTATTGTTTGAGAAGCACAAACTATACCATAAGGCATTTTTCTAGCGAAACATTCACATCTGCAGAAATGTAGTTCACCAGTCACAAATGCAAAACTTCATCAAGAAGTGGAATATCATGAATATTACACACTACACACTCACTTTGGCAAGCAGTAGAAGAAGTGGTGGAAGCAAAACAGACTGGAGAAGAAAAGCAAACAAGAAAAGTAATGAAGCGAAATTCTTCAAGTGTATGCGTGAGTATGTGTGTGTTCCCAGTCCAACATTTAGCCAGCAAAATGTTTTACATTCATTCATTCATTCATAATATCTGGATTCTTGCTTGGAAGAGAGGGATCAAGCGAGTACTACGCAGATGATGTGATGTGGTATAATTATAATTACGGTGTTATGTGCTAAATATAATACAAATATTTTCAACTTATGCAAAACACATAACTATGCAATAAAACTTGTCTGTTGAGTTTAGCCTTTGGAACAGGAATGAGTAGGACGAGGATAAGTGTGGAATTCATTCAACTCGATGTATGTATGTACTTTATTCCTCAGCTTTTGATGGCACAATGGCCTATAGCCGAATAAGTCAACCATTCTGATTTCACTGTAGGGCTTAGGATAGATATTTTTAATAATATTTTTTACATTTATTTGCAAATATGGAGAATTTTAAAGATTTGTTTTGTTAAATTGCTTTGTTCGCTTGTGTTAAACTAGTTGAAGTGGCCCGTCACAGAATGCCGGCCTGCTAGAGGGGCGGCCTTAACAAAATCAAGTTTAAATCATATAATTTTTTCTTAAATTCGAAATTCGATTTTACAACAGAGGCTTCCGCTAATTCATAAGAATTACCCAGGGCAAACGACGTGGACGTACCTCTTATGAAGCCCCACAGGTCCTCCTTGAGGAAGACACGGGCGGCGCATATTTTAAAAGCAGCCACAGGCTTTAATCAATCAATCATCAGTCTTGAAATATTTCATGGTATACTACATTTCGTGTAAAAACTCTTTCTGAACCTTGTACTAACTTTCCTTGCTCAACAGTATCAAAAACTTTAACTTTAACGTCCTGTGAACGTTTTACTCTTGAAAAAGCAACATAAAGTTGCCCATGTCCAAAGACTGGTTCGGGTAGAAATATTCCTACCTTTTCTAATGTCTGTCCTTGAGACTTATTTATAGTCATTGCAAAAGCCACTTTAACAGGAAATTGCCTTCGTTTCATTTGGAAAGGCATATCGGTAGGAGATATGTCGATGCGGGGGATAAGTACTTTCATTCCCTCTGAAGATCCGGTCAACACCTCAGCTTCAATCAAATTATTTTTCAACTCTGTTACGTACAGTCGTGTGCCGTTACAAAGGCCTTGCTTTGTATTCAAGTTCCTCAAAAGCATTATCACACAACCAATTTTAAGCTTTAGTTTATGTGGAGGTAAACCTGAGCCATTAACACTATTCAAGAATTCTGTCGGAAAAAAACTACAATCTTTCTCATTCACGATACTGTCACTGCTTAAGTAAATGTACTCTTGTCCTTCTATTAGCTGTAATATCTCATCGTTGATTTTGTCGACGCTGTCATTTTTTGGACACAAAATTGCTCTCTTAGACATTGACTTCACGTTTTCAATCGAAATAGAATTTCCATATACTTCATTAACAATAGATCCAGAACTTAACATTTCCTTTGGAATTTCAATAATATCACTTCCCAAATTATTTTCATTTATCAGTTGCCCATTTCCGAGCTCTAACAACCAACGGCTATACACTGGATCTTCTGATCGCATGTTATGAACCAATGTATGCTTTTGAAATCCTCTCCATGCAAAACATCTTTTCAAACTACCTTGAACAATAGCAGGTCTCATTGCATGCGGAATAATTGCGAGACATTGTCTAAAATCTCCTCCAAGAAGTATAACTTTTCCACCAAACGATATGTCATTTTCCATAAGCTCTCGCAAAAATCTATCTATGGCGTCTATTGCATGACACGAAGCCATTGTACATTCGTCAATTATAATTAAAGCTGCAAGCTTAATTAAATCTGCATCATTTGAATTAAGGCGAATCCCTGAAACTGTTGCTTCTGTGATAGGAATTCCTAATTTAAAAAGAGAATGAAATGTTCTCCCACCACTCATCAAGTTAGCTGCTATTCCCGTTGAAGCTGATGGTAAAACTATTTGTCCACGTCCGCGTAAAAAATGAATAAGTGTTCTGTACAGATATGTTTTCCCACTCCCACCTGGACCATCAATGAAAAACATTTTATTTCTTAATTTCGTAGTATCACTGATAGCATCAATTATCGCCGTAAATGCAATTTCTTGGTTTTCGTTCAAAGTCTCTATCATTTTGTGAGCCTCCGCTGACTCGAATTCAACATCATACACAACTGCATCTATATCAAGTAAATCTCTTGGTGGCTCTTCTAAACCAATTTCCTCAAGACTTTTCCCCAATAAATTAAGCGTCTTCTTCAAATCTTTCAAAGCGTAAAGTTCACACTGCCGACATTCTCCAACAGATTGGTGACGCCGATTGCAAATGTCTTCTGTGAAATCTTTAATGTTATCTGACCAAAGTTTGGCCGGTTCAGTTGGAGAACAATAAGCACATATATACGCAAAAACCTGTCTAAGTTGTGCTGGCATCTGACTTGATATAGCGTCATTCAATGTATGTTGCCATACATCGTCATCCAATAACAATCCTCTTGCCTTGGCAGATTCACGAAATGTTTGATAAACCGTTCCACTGACAGTGAGCAGACTTGCGAAGCTTGTTGCAGCTTTGACATGCAACAATAAAAGTCGAAGATAGAATCTTTCAGCGTCTCTTGGACTCACGGTATACATTCTTCCTATTTTATTGAAGCATCGTTCTCTTATTTTCCATTTTCTTTCTTTTTGTAACCACGTATAATAAAGTGGTATCTCTGAATAGTAAAATTGGTGTGCAGTTGGGTCAGTACGATTCAACTCAAACCACCCAGTCAAAGTAGTATGTTTAGCTTCTGCTTTTCTTATATGGTTTGCTATTGTATTTTCTTCCTCAATTAAATTATCAATTTGCTGAGATTCAAAATTGGGGTTAAATACTACATATTGTTCGCCAGGTAGATGAACAGCTAATCTTTCAACAGAGTGAGACTGCGCATGCATATCATTTCCAAAGAGTCGCCATGCACCCTCGGGAGCAGATACATATCTTGAGTCTAAATGTGTTTGAATCTCATTCTGGTTTAAAACATTTGGATCTTTAATATTCACATTAGCACAGTCATGTCCTTTATAGACATACTTGAACAAATACTTAACGCTTTGCACTGATGCACATACTTCCACGTTTATGTGACAGTTATACTTAAGTAAAAGAAATGGATTATAAGGCACAATCCAGCCATTATTTATTCGTTTGCCCTTCACAGTGGTTTCAATTCCTGCACGTCGTTTGTACAAAGCGTATCCGTCTTTAATGTTTCCGTTTCCCAACGTTTTGTCCTGAAATGGTTTCGGGAACTTTTTTTGACATTCATCTTTAAGCATACAGGGACTTTTGGTCCCTTTCCCACATGGTCCATGTACCATGTGACTTGTTACAATTTCATACAATCTTGGAGTGACTTCCTTATCGGGAATTTCGGCTTTAACAACCTTATCAATCCTGTCATCTGAATTTAGCTTTGAATCATTGTCCAGTATCAGTAATATATGAGCATGGGGGAGTCCCCGTTTTTGAAATTCTATGACATGAACGTGTGCAATAACTTTGCCGAAAACCCCGCCATTGGGACTTGTGATGTCATTCAGTAAACTCTTTAATTTAATATTAAATACTTTCGCTACTAAGTCAGGCCTATGTTCCACGTTTTGCCACGGTTGCATATTCTCAGTAATTTCTTTCCATTTAGGATTACACGTCATTGTAACGAACAAATCTGGCTTACCATACTTGGTCACTATAGCCATCGCATCCTGGTAATTTTGTTGCATGTATCGGGGACCACCTTGGAATGATGATGGAAGAATAACTGCTGTCCCTGCTCTTTTGCCTTGCAATTCAGCTGCCGTTGCAACATAATCTTGTAAATTCTTTAAAGTATCTCCTCGCCATTCTTTTTGGTTTTGTTGAATAAAATTCAGTCGATTTCCTTCCATTTTTACGTACGCGTCAACAAAATATTGCTGGGTCAATTTTCCTGCATTTAATAGAGGATTAAAATCATCTCTAACGGCGAGTCTGTACGAATAAAACTCCATTTGACTAATTCGAGTTCTACTACCCGTTTTTTTACGCATCAAGTCAACTTTCCAACCTTGTTCACCAAAAGGAAATAAAATTGGATAAACCAATGCTTCAAGATTATTATTAAGGATATGTATTCTTTGCATTCCTTTGTTCACATCAGTGGATGGGCCTCGCAAGTGGATAATCAAGTCTCGATGAAGAGGTGGTAAACCATCTTTGTTGCTGAACACAACAGCAACTTCATTTGCTTTTGCAGCATTATATCTTCTCTGATCTTGGTTTCTGTCTTGCACAATAGCCATTGTAAGCTCTGCTAGTTCTACTCCGTGAGTTTGTGCATCATTTTTACATTCTTGCTCTACTTCATAAAGCATCTTATAGGCTTTTGTAAATGGATTATTTTTATCCAAGAAATCAGCAATTGTCTGGAAAACCTGCTTTTTAACATCTTTGTTGGAAGAGTGGTTTGCCCTTTGATTGTTTGCTTGTTCGGTGTCAAGAATGTATAGTTGGGCATATTGTCGTTGCTCTCCTTCTTGAGGATGCAGAGTTCCTGTTCTATGGTATATTTGGCCATGTATGCGAAAGCAATATGGCCCATACCCTTTAGGAGCGTCAACATTTGCTCCCATAGAGGCGAACGCAAATGAACTGTTAATAGATCTTATATTGTCCATGAAGTTTTTCCCGAATTCAGTAGTTTTTTTCATCAAGCTTAATAAAGGCTCTGGATAGGCTGGAGGTTTCTCCAACGTTATTTGGCCGTTTTTGCAGCATTTTGTAAATGTTTTAACTCGTAATTGATTTCCTTGAGCATCTGTGATAGTCTTTAAATGTGCTTGCTCGCACTCGAAATGCTTTGCATTACAATCTACGCACACTGCTGACATTAACCCACAATAATGTTCAACTACTTCACCTTCATTTTGAAATGCATTTGCAGCCATTTCTTTCAAAGATAACGATCTTTTGACACATTGATCCTTTTTTCTCTGGCTATTCAATCTAGTGCGATCATTTTGAGCCTTGAGACGCTGTGTCCGTTGTTTTTCTGATTCTCGAGCTCTTTGTTCTGCTCGTTCTTTGGCCAATGTTTGCCGACGTTTTTCCCTTTCCTTCTTATTTTCATTTTCATAAGTATCTTGCATTCGAGCTGCATATGTAACACGACGCTGCTGAGACTGCAGCTCACTTGTTTGACGTTTTTGCTGTAGCTTTCTAGCTGCATCGGCCAAACGGCGTTGTTTTGATTCTTCGTGACTTGCATTTTGAATTTGCCGTCTCATTCTAGCTGCATTTACAGAACGACGTTGCAGAGACTGTTCCTTTGTTTCATTACAAATTTTCTGTCGCTTTCTAGCTGCATCAGCTGATTTTCGTTTTTGTTTTTGTTCATCAGTCTCCTTCGATCTTCTCTGACGTTTATATGCTGCTTTTTTAGCACGCTGTTCAATCAAGCTGTTTTCAGCCGTAGTAATTGTGCTGCCACTGACTTCTTCTACTGCGCGTTCTAAACTATTCTTGTCAGCCATATTGTTTCTAATTTTTAAATTCCTATAATTATATATTCTTTTTTCAATTTCTAGTTCTATACAAATTAAACAGTTGCTCGCAATTATTCAATCTAAAGTTTCAATCAAAATCTCAATTTAAAACTTTTTATTCAATCAAAAGTTTTCTTGCAAGTAAAGTGACTCATTTCTTAGTGTTCTCACTCAATTAATAGTTCTCATTCAATTTATCGTTCCTAAATAATAGTTATAAATAAATTTTTCTCATTCAATTATTAGTCCTCGTTGAGTTAATAGTCCTCGTTGAATAAATAGTTCTCATTCAATTAATAGTTCTCATTTAATTAATAGTTCTCAATCAATTAATAGTTCTCATTCAATTCATAGCTCTCATTCAATTTATAGCTCTCATTTAATTAATAGCTCTCATTCAATTAATAGCTTTCATTTAATTAATTGTTCTCATTCAATTTATAGTTCTCATTTAATCAATTGTTCTCATTTAATTAATTGCTCTCATTCAGTTAATAGCTCTCATTTAATTAATAGTTCTCAATCAATTAGTAATTCTCAATCAATTAAAAGTTCTCAATCATTTAATAGTTCTCACTCAATTTAAAGCTCTCATTCAAATAATAGTTCTCAATCGATTAATATTCCTCATTCGATTAATAGTTCTCATTCAATTAATTGTTCTCATTTAATTAATAGTTCTCATTCAATTAATAGCTCTCATTCAAATAATAGCTCTCATTTAATTAATAGCTCTCATTTAATTAATAGTTCTCATTCAATTAATAGCTCTCATTCAAATTATAGTTCTCATTAAATTAATAGTTCTCATTCAATTTGTAGTTCTCATTCAATTTGTAGTTCTCATTCAATTTGTAGTTCTCATTCAATTTGTAGTTCTCATTCAATTTATAGTTCTCATTAAATTAAAAGTTAACCAACACCACCTCAACTTCTTTCCTTCTCCACCACCTCCTCAACTTCTTTCCTCCTCCACCACCTCCTCAACTTCTTTCCTCCTCCACCACCACCTCAACTTCTTTCCTCCTCCACCACCACCTCAACTTCTTTCCTCCTCCACCACCACCTCCTCAACAACTTTCCTTCTCCACCAAAACCTCCTCTTTCTTTGAGTTTTTATCACCTCAATCTATGCTGAGCGAATTGCCGAAACTGCCAGTCTTTCCTTGCACCTTAATACACTCCTTCAGGAATTCCTCCTAAAATTTGATAAAAGAGATTTGATTTGTGACAACGGCAATAATCATGATATGATACATAAAACTACGTGCTATGTCAGTACACTTGAAAAACTGATCTTCAGCTGGGAGGGTACAGTCAATAACAAATCCAGTTGAAATCCTTTTTACCACCAGCTGTTGTACTCTTTCCCTTCAAAACAGCCTTTTTGGGAGCAGCAGGAGCCTTCTTAGGCACTGGCTTCTTGGCAGTAGCCTTGGCTTTGGCTGGAGCGTCAGACTTGGCCTTCTTAACAGCAGTTAGCTGTGAAAGTAAAAAAAACACAATTAAAATTAAACCAAAACGGAAATTAAAAATAGTGCACTGAAATTGATGTAAATATTCAAATACCTTTGTCCAAGATGTTGAAAGATTTGAATTAAATTAATTCAAGAAATAAATCGCAGATTTTTTAAACAGTCCACAACGAACAACAGAAGCAAAATAATGTTTTCCCCCAAGCATCAGCATTACAGAAGTTTGACTGGTACTCGCGCACCAATAATAGTGATGGTGGTGGGGTGATGTGATATTTTTGTTGCTCGAGGAAAAAGAATGCATTGCAGGAGGCTGGAAAGCAAGCTCAAACGGAGCATAGCTTCTAATGTCTAAAGCATAAAACACGGATGCAAGGAGTACCAACACAAAGTCAGTTCAAATATCATTGTGGATGCGACTAATAAAGCACATTTCTAAACGACGTTTTCAAGTAGGACAACTGTTGAGCTGCGTCTTTGGAAAATAATCCCAACCCCACAACTACGTTTAATAAACCTCAATAATCTTTGATGTGTGGTACCGTCAACCGTCAATGATTATTCCACATTTTACGCATTCTACTTTAGTGTCAAAATCGTCGCAATTATAACAGTTAACGCCACTGAGTTATGGAAATTTAATAAATAACTTGTGTGAATGAACTCGCGTAATGTGAACATTTCTAACTACTACGCTCGCTGAATACAGGACTTCAAAACAACATTCTATTTTATGAAGATTTTGAAAAGCAGATTAACACTCGACTCGACATTACTGATCTGAAGTACTTTCGTTGATATTTCGTAAATATGAGAAATCAACCGTCAATCGTCGTTTTTTTGTTTTATGTTAACTAGCACGAGTTGCATAATGTATTTCTGTTCAAATTTTTAAAAAAAACGATGCAGAGTGGTGACTCATCTTTTCTTTGAAAAGTTGGTTATGTTATGATGGTGGTACTGATCAGTTCGTAATGTTTACGCACAATATACACTCTTTTAGGTGACAACAACGACCAAGACCAAGCACAGTTGTTGTACAGCTTCACTACATTTCATTGTTGAATAGAAGCCAACTTTTCATCGTTGGGATATCTTACAGTTTACATACATATTTTCAAACTGTGAAACTTACAAATAAAGACAAACATTTTTTTCTGTATTTTTGTTTGTCTACTTATGGCCTACATAGTTTACAAACAGGAAGTGGAAGTTGTCGCATATAAAGACAGTAACATCCGTTCTTATATGACTAAATGCTAACTGTGGACATCAAAACAATTAATAAAGCTGTATGAATAACATGTGATAATGATAGTATAAGGAAACATAATTGACGAGATCGTCCCTTAAACACTCATAACAAATACAAAATATACATCATTACCATTAGGACATTATGAGATTGAATTCACTTTTTCTTTAGATAATCAATATGATTGTGGAGCTAGTGAAGCAAAATAAATACATATTATTATATCCTTTAAATTTCGACATCTCTGTAAATTGTTACAGTAGTACTCTTGTCAGAATTAGAAAATGTTGAATCGAATACTATTATTTTGGTTCAGGATAATTTACATAACATTTGCACAAGAACTAAATAAAAATGCAATTTATAAATGTAGCATACGCATAAAAATGCCAACTTCCGTTCGAAAAGTATTGCCGGGGGCAAATTGTTGTATCTCGTATTGTTTTAGATGATTAGACGACACCAATATTTTAAGCTTTGATCATATAATTATATAGTACTAAAAGATACATATGAGTAGAGAATGATTCATGGGCTTCGGTTTCTAAGAAAGGGAATAATTTCGTTCTGCAATCCTATCTATGGATACAAAATATCAAGTTATAAAATGAGAGCGTTCCATTTTTGGAGTCACAATGTCACAATAATCATAACTTGATCAAAATGGACGGAAAGCAATGACAATTTTCTCAGTAGCTCCGCAGATGTAATATTTTAATTGGCACAAAATGGGCAAGTCAAAAAAGTCCAAAGGAAAAGGGAAAAAGGGGAAAGGAAAGAAGAAAACCAAAAGTAAAAAGAAGATCCACGAGCCCGATGAACCTCCACCACCTCCAGATCTTGTATGCAGATTTATGCATATGACTTAATTATTACTAAAATTAGTTATTTTGAATGCAATCTTGTAATCATGTTCGTTATCTTTGTCTTGTCACAGAACACATTTGTCTACATCCGTCGACAAAATTTAACCTTGTGCTTAGAAACGCATGAAGAGGAAACGGTGAAAGAGTTGAAAATCCAAGTTGCCACAATCATACGCCAATTTCCTGAAGATATAGCCTTGTTTGCAATGTTGGGAAAGAAAGAAGAGGAAATGGAGGAAAAGGAGAAGGAGAAAAAAGAGGAAGAAAAAAAGGAGGACAGGTCTTCAAGCCGAGGTCGTGGAAAGGACAAGGAAAAAGAACAAAGAAGCAATTCTCCACCTAAACCCCCGGGTGACATGACCTTGGGAAAATATGGCTATAATCCCAGGACAGCTAATGTTTTTAGTCCAGCAACAATTGGATTAGCTTACAGGTATATACATTATTAAATACATTGATGAAATTTACGTAAGAGTCTCCATTTTAGCTTGGTTTTCATTTAAATTCATATTTTTGTCTGAATTACAGAGGAGACGATGGAGAGTTTGAGAAAGTAGAAATTACCCCTTATGGCGAATTCCCTGTGATTCCTGAGGAAATCAAGATGCACTTGCGTAATTACGTTCCTCCCCCACCACCAGCCAAAAAGGGTGGAGGAGGAGGAGGGGGAAATACGAAAAAATAAATATTTACCGATCAAACCTATCATTTCAAAATTGAAAAGAAATCAGAAATAAACACAATTTCCTAACGCCTGACTTACTTTTGCTGTCTTTACACTTTAATTTTAATTATCACTTTTATCGACGCTTCTCCAGTTGAAATTCTTTCCAGAAAAATTCCATCATGCTCAATACTTCAATCCTTTGTTCAATTCTCTCAATTGCTGCTTGACTCATAGTTATTTTCATACATGCATTTATAAATTGCAGAGTGCCCCGAAATAGGAGGTGGTAAAAGTTACATTTTTTTCTATGCGGCACACAAATGCCTTACTCAGATGGCTTGTTTTTCCCCAGCGTTTGTTCTGGCATGTGAGTTTTGTTGTTTGTTTATCGACTGGAACACTGGAAGTATTGATAAATCATTTTCGTTTAGTGACGCCACCAAAATTAACTGTGTAAAGAAGGCCACTTTGTTTTCAAATTAAACATTCCACTAGTAGTCAAAAGGCAGGGTTTGTTAGGCCGTCAATACTAATTGAGAAATAGTTGAATTGATGGTCCTTGATCCTTAACTTCTTAATTTTTGTGAAGTAATTAGCTAAATATTCAATTATTTGTTAAGTGTATAAAGGAATAGGAGTTCTGGCACCGTTTCTTTAAAACCCTAAAAATGGCAGTAAGTTTACAGTTTTATTGTTAAATCATTGCGTTATTTATTGAATACAATTTGATGTATTGTAATTTTTTGTATGTACGTTTGCTTAGTCTTAATTGATTGTAATTTTTGTTTGACAGTTCCACCAGGAAAATGTAAGTATCCCAGAGGGGAGAGACACCACCTTTCTGGAACGTTGTGGAGCTCATTCGCACATTCGAGGGCTGGGTTTGGATGATTCCTTGGAACCACGACAAACTTCTCAGGGCATGGTTGGCCAACAACAGGCCAGACGTGCCGCAGGTGTAGTTTTGGAAATGATTAAGGAGGGTAAAATTGCTGGCAGAGCTATGTTGCTGGCTGGGCAGCCTGGAACTGGAAAAACGGCCATTGCAATGGGAATGAGCTTAGCCCTTGGTCAAGATACACCATTTACGAACATGTCAGCTTCAGAAATATATTCGCTTGAGATGAGTAAGACCGAGGGTTTAACTCAAGCGATCAGGAAATCGATTGGGGTCAGGATTAAGTAAGTTGTAGTCTTCATTTTCTCCAGTATACATCAATTTTGTTTAATGCGACAAGAACTACTCTAAATCCTACATAATTTTCCAACTTGCAGGGAAGAGACTGAAATTATTTAAGGAGAAGTTGTGGAAATCCTTGTTGATAATCCTACAACGGGAAGTGGACAAAAGGTCGGAAAGTTGACGCTGAAGACTACTGAAATGGAAACAGTTTATGATCTTGGCCAGAAAATGATTGACTCTATAATGCGCGAAAAAGTAAGCATGATTTCATTATTATTGATTGGATTGCTTTTTGGCATTTCGACATTCTAATCTAATATTTTTGGTTGTCTTACGCAGGTCCAATCAGGCGATGTAATAACTATTGATAAAGCAACTGGCAAAGTTTCTCGACTTGGACGTTCTTTTGCTCGAGCAAGAGATTACGATGCTACTGGAGCACAAACCAGGTAACTTAATCTTGAATTAGTTGGTACAATCAAAATTAGAAACAGAAGGATTGCCACTATAATATAATGTCGTACTTTTGTTTTATTAGATTTGTGCAGTGTCCGGAAGGAGAATTGCAAAAGCGAAAGGAAGTTGTACATACAGTTACCTTGCATGAAATTGATGTCATCAATTCAAGAACCCAGGGATTCTTAGCTTTATTTTCTGGGGACACGGGAGAAATCAAAGCGGAAGTCAGAGATCAGATCAATACTAAAGTGGCAGAGTGGAGAGAAGAGGGCAAAGCAGAAATTGCACCTGGCGTTCTTTTTATTGATGAGGTACAGTTTCGTTCTAACTGATGTGTCTAGTTTTTAACCTGTAATGAACACTGTTATCATAAAATTGTACATTACTATGTACTATGATTATAAATGTGCTACATGAATTTTGTGTTTGTATTTGCTTGTAGGCTCACATGCTGGACATTGAATGCTTCTCCTTTTTGAATCGGGCATTGGAACATGAAATGTCACCGATCATAATCATGGCCACAAACCGTGGAATTACTCGTATTCGAGGAACCAATTACAAATCACCTCATGGAATCCCCATTGATCTTCTCGATCGTATGATCATTATCAAAACCACACCTTATGATGAGAAGGAACTGAAGCAGATTTTGAAAATTAGAAGCGAAGAGGAAGATGTTGAAATATCTGAGGATGCCCTGAAAGTTCTCACACGTATTGCAACTGAGACGTCTTTGAGGTATTCAATTCAACTAATTACGACGGCAGGAGTTATCAGTAAACGAAGGAAATCGCAAGAGGTAAAGAAGTGAATTTGAGTATTTGATTTTTTGTGGGTAAATTGTTTATAAAAGTGAGTCTGAACTGAAATAACGTAAATGTTAACTTTTGTAGGTGTCAATTGAAGATGTCAAGAAGGTGTATGCTCTATTTTTGGATGAACATCGCTCGTCGCAGTATTTGAAGGAGTATCAGAATGAATTCATGTTTAATGAAATTGGGCAAGGTGATGCTGCTACAGTTAGAACCCAGTCAGGATCAGTTGCACCCAGTGAGGCTCCAATGGATGTTAATTAAGTTTAGTGTGCTGTTCTTCAGACGTGGAATTTATATATTATTTTGTTTCCAGTTGTGAATCTTTGTCACGTATGTAAGTGTGTGTGTAGTGTATACTGTATACATTTAAATTTTGCTGCTTTATATGATGAACTTTTCTTACATTTTACCTGTCGATAAATACAATTTATTATCCAAATCGATTTAATAAACGAACGTTTCTTTTATCACAAAAGTATACGCCTACGCAGTTATTGCTTTACAACAAAAGTAGATACATTTATTTTTGTACATTCAACTCATTTAAGCAGAAACCTACTCATACTATTATGTGTGGGTTAATAAACTACGCATTCTTGATGCTTGTAATTAGTGATTGTTGAGTGAAAATGTTCGTAATCTAACATACATAAATATTATCATTAAATACGGGATTTATAGAACTACAAACTATAATACAATACTCTATTGGTACTTGACTATCAGCAAAAACAGTGGAGTGCAGCTTTAGATCTAGACTTGACGCTGAAAATTTCATTCGATGCTATATTTTGCTATTTTCTATATATTTTTAGTTTGATTCATGGAAATTGCAAAGTTCTTACCACCCTGGCGTCATCGCATATCTTTCGTCATATGTCGTGGGTCGTGTCGTATAGCATGATGTAAATTTCCTGGAAAACGTTTTTCTCTTATCTTTGATTACTCATGCTTGATTTTCATACTAATGTTTATTCAAACTGATAAGCACAGTTCGTAATACTGACGTATCTTTTCAATTTTACATCACATATAGCCACTCCATGACTAATTCATTTGTGCAAATTTGCTCTTATTTAAAGAGGACAATTTTTAAATCTAAAACTTCAGTGAATTAATAGTTTGCATGTCTGCCTTTTAATTAAAAGTTGAAGTACAACCTGGGGAACTTCTGTGTTGCCTCTTTAACTTCATGTTTTGTCGTTTTTCTTCAATCCATGGTAAATAGGTTTCCACACGCGTATATATTCCTGGATACTCTTGAACCCCACATTCATAGCCCCAGCTCACTAGACCAACGAGATACCGACGCTTCCTGATCATATCTTTTGCAACTAACGGCCCTCCCTGTGATTGGACAAAAACGGAAGTAATGAGTGATTAGATTACTGCTTACCAACTCAGAGGAAAAAATTAGCGAGAATAGATTAAATACTTACGCTATCCCCTTGACATGCATCTGCTACTTTCCCAGAGCTATGTTCGTTGTCATTGCTTTTCCTTCCGGCAGCACATATCATGTTTTCCGGATGGTAATCATCTCCCCACTGATGAAGGCACTGCTCCTCAGAATATATATTAACGAAGGCTTCTTGTAGTACTGGAGTAACATCTGGGGCATCGTCTAATGATTTGGCGTGTTTCAAAGATTTCCCCCATCCAACAATTATAGCTGTTCATAAAGAAAGAGAACAAGTATTAAAAATTCTGTTTAAAGAAACAAAATGCATTTAACTTTTTTTTAAAAATACATCCGTATTTGCATACCATTAGTTTTCTTGTATGGCCTGTCAGAATTGATTAATCTGATTGGCTTCACAAACGCTGTGTAGTTGAGAGGCTCTTCCAGGTGGATTAATGAAATGTCATTGTCGAAATGGAATCCATCAAAGTTTTCATGTTCCTCAATGGCATCCGAAGAGAACTTGGAAATTTGGTGACGTTCATCTTCTGATTTTGATAAATCATGAGTTCCAGCAACAATTTGGTACTCCAAATCAGCATGATGGTCAGCGAAACAATGAGCTGCAGTGACAACAGTCCACTGGTCTAAAATTGCCCCACCGCATGTATGTCTATATTCGTTGTTTGCATAGTATTGAATGCTAACCAAAAAAGGATGTTGATGGGAAGCGTTGCGTCTGATCACATCGGTCCCTTCCAATATTTTTCCGATTGGTGTCTGATGAGTAAACTTTCTCCGGGGTTTAGCAGAAGCTGTCAAAGATTCATTAAATTAAATATTGATTCACACATCGATAGTTTTAAATGTGCAGTTTAATGTAAAATGATGTTTTAATTACCTGTTTGAAAGACCAGCAGCACAAAGATTATCGCCAGACAATTGGACGGATGCATGATGAAAGGTAATTGTGTTTGTGCTTGAAATATTCACACATGAGATTAACCTGTTTGTAGTTAGCTTTGCAACTTTTAATGTGACAAGCGTGGCAATACACTACAATAGAGAGCAGTTGACATAATGTGAAAGAGTCAGGTCAGTAGTGCTCAGCAGTGAAGACAAACTTTTCCGTTTCACTTGTCGTTTCGGATGCTATTGGAACAATGAAGTCAGGATAACCAATTCCTCTTTTTATATCTATCTGTCACTGTAGTCTGTAGTGTGATATCTCAGTCTCATAATCTACTCATAAAATTAATATGTTTGTAAGCAATGCTAATGTCACTAATGTGTTATCAAACAGTGGCAAAATTGGTTTACTTTATATTCACTATATATCCATGCAAAAATATATCAGCCAGAGTCGACCAAGTTTTGTTTGCGAATGGTACACACTGGCCTGATATTCACTGAAGTCAGTTTATATATCAAAGCAAGATCCGTCTCCTGTTTGCGTTTCAAATCGATGGACGAGGATAAGATGAAATGCACCTCTTACGGAAAATTGTCACCTCACATGACACATGATCTTTTTATGAGGATTATGAATAATCCGGATTTTATGGGAGGCAGACGCTGATGAAATATTAGTTTTTGCATTGGTCGCTTTCACTTTTGGAAATTCAAGTAGGGTGACAAGTTTCGTTTAATGTGACCATGACCAACACGACACACCACCAATTTTTATCATGATTTGACTGATTGGTGATTTGATTTATTGCTTCCTTTCGTTTTGTTTGATTTAAGGTGATTCATTATAAGTTTCAATTATTAAGACATTACGCTTTCAACAAAAATATGGGATGTTTATTTTAGATTCAAATTAGCCGTTTGAATTGCAGAAAATATAAAGTAACTTTTTATTGTGTAAAACTTCAAATGGCTAAAATATTTATAGTATTTTCACTTCATTACATAGCGCAATTACATCATTATTATTCATTGCAGAAATATTAGTTGATAATCTAAAAGAACATTTTTTAAAGATTGAGGTCCTTAATCAGCTCTAAATTCAGATGACATTGCGTCCCCACTTTCCTTTTCACAAAGATTCGCATTTTTGAGTTTTTCCAAGATTGTTGTCTCATTTCCATTGTTGGTTTCACTAGATTTAATGAAATTATAGTAAACAGTCCAGTTTTTGTGGATGCGGCTCAAAATATCCATTGTCCTTAGACCATCAAGCGATTTAGAAGCAAAAGAAGCGTTTTCACTTTCACTTCGCTCATCCAAAGGGAATTCATGCAAGATTCCTCTCTTTTTAGCGATGTCGTATCCCTTTACCTACATAATATTATGTCACATTTCATAGTAGAAAGTCAATTATAGCATTGTAGAATTGAAATTTTATCTATGAAAAATACCCTTGGATTGTCCATCTCATTTTCTGAATCTTCAGTCATGTAATCATCGATCCCTTGGACCACACAATTTATTTGGAATTCGTCAAGTAAACTTTTAGTTATTGCACTGGGCGCGTCCATTACGACTTCTGAGACGTATTTGCATGAAAGCAAAGACATCAGTCGCTCATTCCATTGCATTATCGGAAACCGACCACCAGTATACTTTGCAATAGCCTCATCACTGTGTAAACCGACATAGAGAAAGTCTCCTAAAAGATGTATGTAAAATGGTTTAATAATACTACTGACAGTCTTGTACGGAAAAATACTTTCTTTGAGTAAAACTGACCAAGTGCACGAGCCTTCTCTAGCAGTCTCAAATGACCTGGGTGAAGTAAATCAAACGAACCATCTACGTAAACAACGCGATCCGTTTTCTAAAATAATACATCAATCATAATTTTGAAACGGGGCAATGTGAGACATCCTAGCTTCTTCTTTTTACAACATGTAAACATGAGTATTGATGTATGAAAATTAAATTAAGAGTGAGATGAGATTACGACCTTTGGAACACTTGTGGGTGTGAAATTAATCAGTTCCTTGCATGAAATGCTGAAAGGGAACGTGAATTTCTTGGGAGCCCAGTCTCTACCGGATTGCTATGTATGATTCAATTTGCCCCAATTATGTCATCATAATATTGCTTCTTAAAAGTAGATTACGATTACCAAGAAATGAAGTAGTTTTTATGTTTACCGTGTTATTATTTTCATCTCGCTGTTCCGTCAGCAGCAATCTGTTGATTATCTGGGCAGATGTAATACTAGAGTGCTCATGTTTCGATAGCGTAATCAGTTTTAGCAATCCGCATTCCAGCAACTAAAATGCCAATTTGATTTAATTTAGTAACTAGCTTTGAATAATACGCGACAAGAGAAAAGTTTAAGAAGTAGCATAGCATGGCATACCTCCTGTCTAAGTTCTTCAAACTCTGGTGAAATACGCAATTTGCTGTCCACCGGAAGGGCGAAAGCGTAATCACAGTTATGTTCTTTCAAAATCCTCTTAGACAACTCAAGAGAAGCTCCTTTGACAACTTCATCAACCCATTTGTTGGCCCGCAGCATTTCATACCTTTCATCTGAAGAAAATACAGGCTGTTGTCCAACCGCAATCAAATCTTCGTTGCTGTAAAGTCCAACAATCATTTCCACTTTTGGAAATCGGGCCATCATCTCATTTTTCACTTTTCGGAGAAGATTAATTTGACCAAAGTGGAGAAAGTCATATCTGTGTCATGTCATAAATGTATTAAATTCTTGGTAAATGACCTGTGTCAACCTATGACCATGCGTGTCATCAAAATCATTATCATATTTCTTACGATCCTGGACACCACACCCTAATCGGCTTGCTTTCCAAACTACTACGCCCTTTTGATCGGGACCGAGAGCGTCGCCGAGTGGTTGTTGGCTGTGGCGAAGTTTCATTCGTCATTTTGCTGACGTTTTACGATATGACTTTCCCCGTGTAAAAGAATCCGGCTAAAAATACTCTGAATTTTTTTTTGTGCAATTGACGTAAACTCACTCTAGCTGGTAAACTGGTAAATATTATGCAATGCTGCATATTACTGATCTATTTTTATCCTTCATAGAGATGAATGTCATTAACACAAGCAAACACACACCCACCCATGCTGTTTGGCTGTCACCATGAGATTTCGCCAATAAAATTTATGAAAGTACTTTCACTGAAAGTCTCATGTTTAATTTGCGTCAGAAAAGATAACATGAACCCGGACCCGGAATACTTTGTTCACAAAAAAATCATTGATTTGGAAAAAGCTTTGTAGGTAACAAATCCATCCATCTATGCGCATTCATTGGAGTTTAGCCAGTAACCAGTCCAGCTCAATAAGCTTCACCTGAGAATCTCCATTCCAGTCACCAGTCAGTCAAGTCTGAGTTCTTTTCATGCATGTTAAACCACATAACCCGAAAACGTCCAGTCAGTCCAGTGTTGGTTGTTTGTTTACATTTTGCAAACAAGCCAAGCAACTGCTTTTGTTTACATTGCATATTGGTCAGAGAAACTCTGTTTCAGTTAATATTTAAGCCCTTTTTTACGTTATCATTGACGCAGTTTGTTAATCTATCGTCGATCCGGAGTGGACTTACTAAAGTTACTGAAGTGTTCTGTTGAATGACTAAAAGGATATTAATTATTACCTCACATCCTTCATCAAAGTCAGGGTATTTTTTCCATATTATGTCAATTTGTTCTAAAAGAAAATGATGAATGATAACTTACATTAAACGTTACTGTTTTCTTTTGTTTGCAGATGTCCATATCTATACAGAGTGAAACGTCTAAAGATGAGATTGAGACAGAAGACGCTGAGTTGGAGGATTTAGTATGGAATCTTATGTCACAGACAGGATTATTGAGTCAAATTCAAGGGCAAATTTCCAAATTTATTGAAGATAATGGAAAAGGAGACCATGTAACGGTAGGTAACTCTATGACCCTGTCTGATTCTTTATGCATTGCTTAAATTAGATCTTATGAAGAAGGGCTGGAAGTAGCAAGTAAACTTAATTGTTCTATTTTTTACCTTTGTTTTTTGAAGCTTAACACAGACCGTGCCGATGCAAGAATACTAGGCTATATCTTTGAATATCTGCAGTGGGTAGGCATGAAACAAACAAATTCCGTCCTTTTGTCAGAGGCACCTGTGGAGGTAGATGTCACAACTTATGAATCTAGAGAGGAGGGACCAGACTACAAGCCAGAACTATGTAAACTTTTTGAGGACCTAAATGCGACAGAGGACAGAGGTTCAGCTACTCATAATTATTCCAGGGACGAATTCGAGGACTCAAGACTGACCAGTGCTAGTGGACATCAATCAGTGAAGAGTGATGATAATGGAAATGAGGAGGAGGAAGCTGGCGAGGAAAAAAGTGATTTGGAAGAGGATGCTAGTGGCTCATCCCCTGAACACCCTAAAAATACTAATATCGTTAAAGATAGCAAAGCAGATCAAAATGCAAAATCGAAGGAAGAGTTAGCGACCGGGTTTGGAGGAGATGTTAAAGGGGACAGTAGTATGGAAGAGGATGACCGCAAAGATGATATGATAAAATTCTTTTCTCCTGGTCCTGTGACAAGAGGATTTGATCAAATTCGACCTCATGTGAGCATTCGCCCTAGATTCAACCTTGATGATGTCGCTGATCCTTTCGACAGCCCTAAAAGTGCTGAAAAAGCCGACGCTGACACGTCGTTTGATGCGCTCCCAGTTGTTGACAGCAATAACAGATTGAATTTCGTGCAGACCCCAAAACCACAGGGGGATCGGGATCAGCCAAAAGTTGAAAAGTCAGGGGAAGATAATGCCGAAGAGTATGTGGCTTCTCATCACTCCTTATCTGATAATGAAAAATCAATTGATCAAAATCTCGAAAAGGATCATCCTATTCCAACTACTCCGCCCAAAGATGAGCAATTGGAAAGCAAGAAAGATTTCAAAATGCCCACACAAGTTTCCCAAGATGACGACGACTCAACATCAGATTTTATGGAAACTTTGACCATGGAAGAGGATACTCAGGATGCTTCTATTGCCTCGGATTCCAAAGGAATGTCATCTTGTGAGCATGCAGTTAATTTGAAGTGATGGTTTTATGCTAACATAACTTAAGTTGCACCGTTTAGTTCTCATTTTTCCTAAGTTATGATAATAACTTTTGTATTCAGAAATATGTAAAGAAATAAAAAACTGTATCAAAATGTTATAAATGCTTTGATATCATGACATCGACTTTTGATAGATCGGATTTATATTTAATTGAGCAAAAATACGGCAAACATACTTTATGCATATTTATTGAACGAGCATTTAAACTTAAATTAATATTCCACAGCCACACGCACAGCTTCTAGGCACCTCCATTTATCTGGAATGTAAAATGGTTCAAATACGTGGGGGAATGGTGTATCATGACCAGTTACCCTTTGGATTGGGGATTCAAGATTCAGGAAACACTCCTTCTGTACTGATGCTGCGATTTCGGCTCCCAGTCCACAGTTTAAAGGTGCCTCATGTGCAATTACAAGGCGCCCAGTTTTAATAACCGACTAGAATTCATTCAAAATACTCAATCAATACACTTTACTTGACCTTCTGCAAACAATCAGATATATTGATACTCACATTAAAAATAGTTTCTTTGTCCCATGGTTGGATTGTTACAAGATCTATAACTTCACATGAAACGTTAAGTCGGTCTTGGGCTAATTGAGCAACTTCTCGTAAAACATGAACCTGTTGTGAAAACAAATATTTGCCGCATGATTGATCAATCAATACTCATTTTACCGATTACAATTAGATGCATACCTGAGTACCCCATCCAAGTAACGTAACATTGTCCCCCTCCAACAAAATGTCTGCCTTTCCAATTGGCAATTCATAATCTCTTACTGGCACCTGCTCTACCGCACTTCTGTACAAGATTTTCGGCTCAAAAAAGATACAAGGGTCATTAGATCGGATACATGATAACAGCAAACCTTTTGCCTTAACGGCTCCCCTTGGCATAACGATTTTCAATCCTGGAGTGTGTGCGAAATAGGCTTCAGGCATTTGGGAATGATAAAGCGCTCCATGACCTACTGCCCCACACGGTGTCCTTATCGTCAATTTGCCACAATCAAATTGATTACCGCAACGATACCTAAACTTGGCAGCTTCATTTACAAGTTGATCAAATGCGGGGAAAATGTAATCTGCGAATTGCATTTCTGCAATTACTGTGGCGCCTGCTACTGCAGCTCCAATGCCAAAGCCAGCGATACCCTGTTCGCATAAAGGGGTATTGAATACGCGATCTTTTCCGTGCTTTTCTTGGAGATTTAGGGTACATCTGAAGACACCTCCAAAGGCGACATCCTCGCCAAATATAACTACATTTCATAAAAATGATCTCGTCAGTAACCAAAATGGTTGAAGAGATTGTTAACTTTAATGAACTTACTTGCGGTTGGATCAGCAGCCATAGCTATGTCCATTGCATTGTTAACAGCTTGGAATAAATTCATACGTGCTGTTTCCCCCTCAGAGGAGGGTACCGTGTCAGGAACATATGTAAAATGGGCTGAATATTGCCTGGAAATTGGTTCTAGTGCGGTGCATGCTTTTGGAGTTCTCAGGAAATTTCCTCCAAGGATTCCGTGTGAAAGTTTTGACACATTTTGTTTCGTTGATTTACTATGAATTTGTCGTGTAAGCACTTTATTGCTTGTACACTGAACACATTTGAATACATTGCCCAACATTTCTTAACGATTTACTTGATACAAAAAATGGTAAGTAGTAATTAATATTCTAGAAATCTAGTAAGAAATGTTTGACAGTAAACCTGCTTTCAAATATCAAAGAAAAAATCTTAGGATTATATATGTGAGTTTGAATCATGCAAGTTTTACTTTTCCGTAAATCGTCTGTCATATAAGTTTTATGTAACACTTGTATAAAAACTGTTATTTTGATCGTACCACCTGAATATCTAGTTAGTTGTCTGCAATGTCAATATATTTACAGCAAATGGTTCATCTCATGATTAAAAATGATCCCGATAATATTCAGTCAGGAGCCCTAGTCCTGGACTGCTATAGCACATGCATATCAAGCATATTATGAAAAGTGAAGATTATAACATGCACGTATGAAACATTAAATGTCCTTCACTGCAATTGCCTTGTCTGGTCCAACATGGACAGCTTATCGGATTCACTTCATTGATCCACTCTTTGAAATTAAAACTTATATAATATATTCTCGTTTACCACCTCATCTCGTATTCCTGTTTTTTGCTTCATTTTTACTAGAACCTGTTTGCCTGGAGTAGGCTGCGGCTGGAGAAGAGCTCTGTCTCATTCATATCATTTCATATCCATTTCGATATCACGTATAGTATTGAATTGTAAATCAACGTAAGTTCTAATTTTTTATGGTCCTATGCCATGTCTGTGTGCGTAGCGTACCTGCTTATAATATGACAAAAATTCATTACCTTTTCATTACCAAAAATTGAAGTCACTGAAAACTGAAAGAAAATTGAACAATTTTGTTTTGTCGATAAATCATGTATTTGGTATAATGGTGTATGGCATTTTGCGATATAAAAATAGAGCTCAATCCAAAATTGAAGTGGTCAGTGGTCATCATTAAGTACCGAACATGTGAAGCAATTAAAGTTATAAAACTTTTATTTCGATAATGAAAGAAAGATGAACAAAGGTCTGTCTCTGTCTGTCTCTTTACATGCAAACTACAAACGAAGCAACAAAAAGTAATACACGATACACGCAAGAGGAGGAGTGGTTACACTTTCAACTTGTCTCAAGCGTACCAAAACAGCCGATCATGGCAGCGGCAAGTAAGCTGATTTTAGATCATCTTGTTTATGAGAACAACGTGAACGTGAGCAAGTAAAAAAAGTGACGAAACTATTACCGGCTAAGTTTTACCATTAACTTCAGCAGTGTTTATAAAATTAAAGCCCTGTAATTAGTTGAATATTCCAGGATTCTTGAATTGACGCCACAATACTTTGTTTTGCATTGGATTGGTATTGGAAGCCAAATAAGATTCCGCTTTTGGTCATTCTTCAGGTGCTGGTAAGTTAATTTGTTCGCGTTAAGGTTTCATTTTCTTCAATAAACATCAATCCACAACATTGGGGAGTTTTTAATAGGAGTAGTCATCGTTTAATTTCTTGTGTTTCATTGCTTGTAGAAATGGCAGATTTAAATCGAGATGATCTCATGGACCAGGTGAAGCAGCAAATAGCCTTAGTTAATGCTCAAGAGCTCCTTTCGGTATGTGATATTTTAATCAAAGTAAAACTATTATAATTATACAAAACCCGTAGCTTCAAATAAGGAAACTCCGTATCATATCATGCATTTAGGCTCAATAAAAGAATCTTTCTTAAAGGTGATCTACAGGGGTTTGGGGTCATGCAAGACATAAAGAAATATTGGGATAGTGGCTATGTAATTATGAATGGATACTTTATAAAAATAACTAAATTAATCGAGTTGTGTCTGTATTGTTGTCCAACAGAAAATGACGGACAAATGCTTCAAAAAATGTATCGTGAAGCCCGGAGGAAGTCTTGACGGAAGTGAGCAAAAATGCGTAGCTATGTGTATGGATAGGTATATGGACGCTTGGAACGTTGTTTCTCGAGCGTACGCCAATAGGTTATCCCAAGAACGGTCAAGAATATCATAGGACCCCTTCACCCATGTAATTTATTCTGACAAACCATAGTCAATAAACGCCTTCAAAAGGATATGTTTAGTTTGTTGGTAGGAAAGTGCAAACTATAAGTTAAGTTTAAAAATAAGCCCGTGCTGTAGCTCTGTTGATCTATTCAATATGACATGGTTGCATTTTTGCATTGTGTATCAACCACTAATTTAATGTTGACCACTTTATACTTTTCAAAGAATCGGATGAAAAATTTCCAGAACATGTAGTCATTTAATATTATTACGTTGATGTACATCATTAATCAGTTGTTTGCATTTAGACTAATTTGTTAACTTTAGATCAAATATATTTTCAGCTTACCTCTTGAAATCACTATACATATACATATGTGAGATGATCTATTACAGTTTTAGGAGTGAATGAAATAAAAAAATATCCTGTTGTACATGTACATAAATATTGCTTGTGTTGTATTGTAAAAGCTTTATTTAGGCATATTTATTAAGTCCAACTTGACTTCCTTATACACTTCACATATACTATAAAATAATTTAACTTTCAAGCGTTTTTTTACATAAAGTATTTAAGCATACATATATATTTGCCGTGGGATTTTTTATACATTTATACAGTCAACAGTTTTACAATACAATTAATTACTGATTTACTGAAGCGTATACGATATGCATAAAATTCAGTTTATGATTCAAAAAATTATAGAACTCTGCAAACGATATCCTAAAGTATGCATATAACTACTTGTGATCATTAATTCTCTTGCGATGATGCTACTTTTCATCAAGTGATAATATGTAATGGTAAAAATATAAACTAGCTTATGATTGATAGATGCATTTGGTGAAAAGCTACACGTGTCCTCATTTCTCGTTTTTACATCTTTCTTTCGTAATTTCGTTCTGTAATCCGTATCAAGGCTAAAAAGCTTAGAGTAAATAATGGCGTCATTATAACATTCAGCATTCACTGCTCCTCAAACAATAATGTGATGGGTAACATAAATCAGGTTTAATTTGCGTCGGGTGCCATGCGGGCAGCTCCAAGATCTACGTTGTCATAAGACAGGACACCACGCTGAGAGATTACATGCAGGGTCCCTGGTGGGACTTTGTAAGATGGTTGGACTGCAGGTGCAGCGTTTTTGTTGAAAAACACCGCATAATCCCGAATTACTCTTTTGGGCCTTGTTTCATCATGGATTACTTTTTCACTTGTGTCTGTAAAAAATAGAACAAATAAAACATTAGATTCATTCATTCGTAAGGAAGAGAAATAATGTTAACTTTAGGATTCTTTTTCCTGTTAAAAATTGCAAAAGTGACGTGACATGACAGAATGTTTGGTGAATTTTCGTGGGGCCGATATATTCATGGCAGTGCAGTCTAGACAAAATAATTTTTATACCAAATCTTTCCATGAGCCAATTTTAAATTTGGAGTAAGGCATATAAAATTCGAATTAGATTAAATGTTGTAACAACCTTGACGCTACTAAAGGAGCAGAGGGAATGCAGAATTTTTAATGACCTAGATGATATATGATGACAGCATTACAGCATTAAATATATAAAAGAGGACATAACCATACGTTTTTCTTTACTTGAAATTGGAAAGAATGGAAATTGTGTAACTGTTAAGAAATCCTGTGACGTGACCAGTTGGCCACACTGAGATAGTCACACTTGGATAGTACATATTTTATATTGTATTACGATGATTGAGGGTGAGACTTTTTGTCCTCAACGAACTGCGACTGATGAGGATCATGAATATCATGATCATATCCTTTTTAGTGTGAGTAAAATTGAATTGAAGCCAACATTTTGAATACATAAAGTTACAAGTTGTATGTAGTGAAATGGCCAGGTGGTTCAGAATAAAAAGTGAATTAAGTTACATGTTACATATTATACTCTCCTATTCAAATGTATATTTGCAGAGATTTTAAATTCATTTAGCCACTAGTAAGGCTAGATACTGAGTAAAAATATTATCCCACCTTATGCTGAATTGATTTGATGTTTGATGCAATTTACGCAGAACTTTTCGGAAGATGAGGTCGGTTTAGTATTTATTTGAATATGGATGTAGCGTTTGCCATAAAGAACTTACCAATAGGTTCTGGAGGTGGCCATACGTCTTCATTTAGGGGAGCAGGTTGTTCTGCGTATATTGTTGGTGCCGCCTTGTAAGTTCCAGTTGGAAGGAAAGCCTCATCATTCAGTGGAATTTCATCTTTCAGTTGTATCGTCGCTGAGGGGTTATCATTAGCGTTGGCGTCATCGTCGTTCGTTGGTGGCCATGTGACCTTTTTGAACTCTGTTGGCATTAAACATCGAAAATATTATATTTCCGCTGTCAGTTTTTATTGTAATCTATTCTCTTTACTCATAGGTGTGTACTGTGTACTAGAATGTCGTAGACTGATACTGATGGAAAGATGTCAAACAGAGTTGTGAATTTCATTTTTCCTGAATGTAAGCTCATGCGATCATGTTTCCAGAATGTTTTAGCTGTTAATTACTTTTGCAGCATTTTTTATGTACATAACGTTTAATACAAGAAAGCATAATATGGGAAGATTGGGAAGTTGCCAAATTGGTTCTAGCTTTTAAATACGTGGTCCGAAGAAACGGTTATACCACCAACACGAAAAGTTTGAATTGTACATTTTGCTATGTATGTACAGCTTAGCTCATTTGGCAAATGTATGTCATGGTCTCCCTACTCCCTACAACATTTTGAATCTAAGTAAGCAAACAATGTTCGAAATAGTTGAATGCAATTGCGTGAATTAGGAAGGAAGGTCTCATTTATGGCAGCATGAAATGAGCAACTCACTTAAAGGCGCATCTATTCTTACGTCATTTTCATTTCTGACTATCGATGGCGAGACGTAAATATTCTATAGTAGACCTTCATGTATATGATTCGACTTTTCACTTCACTACGCATTACTAGATCTTATGTGACAAACGTAGAAACCTAATTATAACACTAATTTCTTGCTAATGCTAAAATGTTGATTCTCACAAGATCAAGATCTCGATTAAAACTGAAAACTGATCACCTTTGGATATTTGTCCTATTGATTGTGGCATTTGTGTGGAATTGGAATTGGCACCTTTTCTAAAGTTCGTGATGATTAATGATTAGTTAAGTTTGTTAACTTACGATTGGAACATCTGGTAAAAACACTTGGAATAGGTTTTTGACTTGGTTTTGGTGGCCAATCAGGAGTAAATTTGTCGGGACGAATGATGGACTCCACTTCCTCAATTTGGACTTGGTTCTCAGACATTGTGTTTTCTGGATCAGACACAGTCATTTCAAAAATGTCAGTCGATTTCGTCAAACAGCAATTGGAGTGAAAGCTTTTTTTAGTATATACCCTTTTGTTTCGAATAGATATTCTAAAGAGCCTTTTTTGCCTGTTGAGTAATATATTTTGTTAATTTATAATTAGTGAACAATAAACAGCTTTCCCTAGAATTTGTTGAATGTTAATTATTAAATTCTCTAAATTGTTAAATGTGCATGTGTAGCCACTAACTAGCCACACGCAACACCACAATTGTCTGACTTTGGGGTAACTTGATACAATATCGATTGTCAGTTTGTTAATTAACTATAACTATTCGTCCTTTCATATTTACTAAATTAGTGCTTATATGTAGTTCTTATTTACCAGTTAACTAAGAAAGGCGTCCGGTTTCACTTTTGTCACCACAGTCAATAATTTTACTTTCACAAACACGAACAACTATAATTTTGCACTTTTACTCGCCACTACCTTACCACCACTCATCTACCAGAATTCTGCAACCACCGATTTCGAACACCACAAAATTAACTAACCTGTTCCACTTGGTGTATAGCAATATACTAGTCAGTGTTTTTTGCTGTTCGTAGCTTGCCAAAATACTAAACCCGAATACTTAACGATTGTTTCTTCTTAAGTGTGACTTTGAGACAAAAAAATGAACCTAAATATGAGATTTCCCTATCGTCATCGTCATCATATTTATCTTAACAAGTAAAAGTATGCGAGAATATACAACTGCCAGTTCTCTTTTTTCTTGCCAGTAACTTAACTTGGTAGATTCATGAATATCTCTGTAAAAAAGCGTGCATACATAATGAATCTTCTCGCACTCTCCGACATTATAACCATTTCTTTTAAGAGGGTGGGTTCTTCTTCGCCCTCACCGGAAAACCCGATTTCTATATTCATATATAACTTTCTATATGATTTGGAAAGTCATACACTAAAAGGATGACTACTACACTTTTTCTAGTTGCTACTTTTTTAAGATTAAAAATAGATCTGCCAACATACTAACATAATAATACGTACTTGTGCACACGAATTAACATCTCGTTGTCCTAATACCTAGTATGCCGAATGCCGGCTAATGTTGATAATAGTATGCTCTTCTTCCAAATGTCTCAAAACGTGTTAGTACATTTGGCCAATTAATAATAAGCAAAAAATTCAACTTTGGATGAACTTGCAGTTTTGATGAAAATATATTTCGGTACGGTTTTCGCAAGTTCAAAATAATATATGTGCCATGCAATATAAAACACAAGCTTTTTCAATGCTTCAACAGAGCCATTTCTCTTTGCACCGGCTATTATTTAAGACATAGTGTTAAGTGACTAGGTATATGCAGAAAATGGCGAAAATAAATTTCGTAAACCTACGCTTGACCCTTTCGCCCGATAATGTATACGCCCAGGAGGTAAAAGTTCTCAATAACTTTTTTGTATGGATTTTTCAATGCAATAAAGACGTTTGGGAATTCGGGAAAGAACTCTCGTGACTTGATTGTGTGATTTCTTTTAAACATTTAATTTATTACTTTATTTTAGAGATAGAAGTTTATTTTAGAATAAGACGATGAAATGTCAGATGGAGGAAAATAATTTTCATTTCATTTGGCGACTGACGACATGCATGAAAGAGGCATGTGTGGTGTGAATGTTTTTTAAATTGTTGACGCAATATCCCGATTTGTAAACAAGATGGAATGCTATAATGAGTGAGAGTGACTCATGTCTGTACAATTTTGAAAACAAAGCTAGATTACGAACAAACAATTTTTTGTTACGAAAAGACCTACCGGAGCAAAACCAGTTTAAATACATGTAGCAATAAAAAATGCATATATGTAGGTTAACTAAATTTCATAGTCATTAGAATGTCATCAAAGCGGAAATAACTCACTTTCGTCTGGACCGTTTCCAGTAGCAGATCATAATAGACCAGTCAGTTGCATTGGATTGCTAGCCTTTTATAAAATAATCAAAGCTTATTCTTTTCAAGTAATGATATCATCGATGTCGATCTAGTTAAGTGAAATGAATCTTGATGTGTCTACATTAAAAAACTAATATCAAGCTCAGGGTCAAAGTCTTTGAACAGTTTGTCGTCAGCATTAACATGATTGTGGGCTATCCCAAGTTCCCCTCGCCACACTTTTGCATTCCAAAATACAGTATAGTGTTTCCAATGTTTAAAAAAACCAAATCTAATCACAATCATAGTGACTCACGTCAGTATTCATGTAAATGTATGTCTTGAGAATCTTTGGGAACAACGGCGAGGCTAATGTTGTTATTTTTTAGTATGCATGGTTGAATGCATCTTGAAGAAATATATGAAAGCATCCATCCGAAAACCAGGATGCAAAACAGATTATCCGAATTCCTTGAATGCTCAAATGCTTTCATCCTGCTAATACTCAACGCATACCAGCCACGTAATCTCTCTGGGAAAGATTTTTTTCGGCTAGCGTACCTTGTCCATATGGCACATTTGCGCCCACGCAAATTTCTTATAATCTTTTACACACATGCATACAGCCTCAGTAGTAATTTTCTCTGTAAAAACGATGTCACCACTACAATCTACAATTGAGATGTAAAAGTATTCAGATAACATATTACTTTCTTCTGTACACAAAATGCAAATAGTCGTTATTTCATAAATAGTGGTGAGTAGTGGCTGTATTACAGATTTTGCATGTTTGCCCACCTACGTATAAAAATGCGAAAGATTGAACGAAAGTAGTAGTATGTCTAATAGGTTGAAAATTTTTCTTAATTTTAGCATGAATGTGGAATTTAGTAAAAAACAATTCAGGCTGAAAAAATAGAAATGTAAAAAAATTATACAGGAGAGAGGTAAAAGTGTAAAAGATAAATATTTTTGGGGATGACAAGACAGAAAACCCCAATAATGATGATTCAGATGCAAAGATGCCAAAAACGAACCATTACGTTTGAATTTACAAACGGGGAAAGCTGTGACGAATCAGGAATTATGGCTTTTTTGCGTTGTCTTTTTCTGTCGCTTGAGCCGAGCGTCAGTAAATTGGCAAAAGTATACATGTTTTGGGAAAAATAAAGATAAGGTAAATGACATGATATTGTGACTGTGACACAATATGAGACAAGTGTGCTAGTAAATTCATGAAACGTGTTGATAGTTTTTATAATTTAAGTTGTACCCAAAAAACGAATTGTTTAATTTTCGAAATAATGGAGAATATGAAATTAGGTTAAGGTGTTTGGCAGATACGAAATTCTATGAAAATCTTACATAAATTAAGATCGTAATACAAACTTTAACGATTTATGAAACATCAAATCTATCAAATTACTGTAATTTCTGTTGAGTACCGGAAAAAACTATTACTATATTTGTTACATTATACCAAAACATTAGTGTGTGCAATAAAAACACATAGTTTTGGTATATAGCGTTGTTCAAAATCTAATTCAATTAAACTTAATTGTACAATTAAATTTTTCTTATGGTCTTGCAAACACCATGTTCACTTTACCCCAAAACCGAACATTTTCCCATCATGGCATGTTATATTCAATAAATCTTTCAGCACAGCTCCATTAAAACACAAACTTTTATGTGAAGTAATTTGAATTTAGTTAGCATAAAAAAGTATTTTAAAATACATCCTTGATAAGTAAAGTATTATTATCATGTGACAAATTCTTAATTTATGGAGAATTCATTTTGGTTATAATTCTTAATTTAGTCATCGATATCACATGTAGAAGAGTGGATCATGCACAATGAGGATTCAAGATTCATACACGTAGGACGACGGTAAGGTAGAATTGGAACTTCCTTCCAACGAATTTAGAACAAGTCATGACAAGTCATGAAAATAGGTACGTAGATGAATGTATGTATACGTATCGCGTTTTTCTTTGCATCGAA
>JAQFXM010000942.1:0-38617 GCA_034693345.1 Entomobrya multifasciata | reverse complement strand
CGTGCGTGCGTCGGAGCGAATGTGGGTGCAAATTAAAAATAGAAAAAGTTAATTTTGCAGAAAAATAAATTCAGAATAGTAATCTTCGTCAAAAACTACCCCAGAAAATCTATTTTGCGTCGTCTGAACTTCGAGACATTTTTTTAGTTCCCGTGTTAGAGAGATAGTAATAACCCCAAAAACGTTTCGAAAATATTTTTCGACAAAAATGAAAACAGTTAAGGATAAAAGCAAACCAAAAGCAGGTACTATGCTCAAAACCATTGTTGCTGTTTTGTTTGTTCTGACTTCAGATGTACCACTAGTTTGATTAAATGCAGCCAATAATTTTTTATCATGAACGTTAAGTTTTAAAACGAGAGAATATTCCAAGTACTTTTGCCACCACTTGTATATACCACCATCGAACAGGTATCTTGGTCGAAGAAAATATTTGGGTGGTAAACGTCCCACAAATTTATACCCCCAAAAGTGCTTAAGTATTTTTTCTTTACCAAGAAAACTGGATTTACCCATTTTCTTAAAAAGCGTATGCAATTTAATTGCTTTTAGCCTATACAATATAATTGCAGACTTGTTGCACATTTTCATATGAAAATTCAAAATGGTGGAAATAATTTCAGAAAAACCTTGTCCGTAGTCTGGTAACATTGCAGAGTTATTAATGTATTTCCATATTTGATTTGGTATTTCATTTTTCAAAAAATTCAGACCAAGTTGAGTTGTCCCGAGAGGCCGCAACCACATCATTAATCTGTACCACAAGTCGGAAACGACTGGAAGTGATTCATGAGACTTAATCGACCCGTATTTTTTATGTAAATTAATGAGTTCACTCATGTTAAAATAATTGGCATGATAGAAAATCTTCAAGTTAATTCTAATTGAGTACGTACTAAACTTATATTTCTCTAGCAATTCGAAAGTGTCAAATTGAACATAAGGAGGATCCGCTGTTAGTCGGGTCACATTTTCTCCTTTGTAAAGATTGCCTAAGTACATCCAAGTAATTGGAACAAAGAAAACACAACAATAGTACGACCATTTGCAGGTTACGGCTTTCGTATCAAAATGCTTACTAGATTGATCTAGGATTGAACCAAGCATGGAAAATGTAACACTGAATAAATTAGCATTTGCTAAATAAATACGCTGCTGCCGTATAGATACTTTTATAATCCAAGAAACACATAAACATACTGCTAAAATAAGCAACCACGTTGGCATGTCGAATGGAGAAATTAATTCTTCCAACTGATTGGTCCAGTGCATTTGTTCCATATGACATGCTACAGAACTACGTTCATCAATCCATGTTACTAATCGAAAGTCTTGAAAAAAACTTGGAGAACTTGAATGGGTAGACACTATCATTGGACGAAACGCTGGATGGGAGTTTATAGTTTTTGTTGGGCTGCAAGCATCAATAATTACGTTTTCCCATTTTTTGTGAAATTTGTCATGTTGATGGGAAAATGTTGTATTTGCTGACTCAGGTAGTAGCAATGATATAAAGTATTTGTCAGCGCCAATATAAAGGTGAAATAAGTCCTGCTCAATAGTATATGTTTGGATGTATTTCATAAAAACTTGGCTGTTTCTTAGGTCTGTTTTGTGTGACCGCATTTGGACAACTCGAACAGAGTGAGGATTAAGATTCACTTGCTGATGTTCTTGTAGAATACTTTCAAGTTCATTCCTTGAAGTTGGAAAAATTTTGGTTCGCAAAGAGATGGTCTTAAACGAATCGCATGGATCACAATACGGACAAAGTGTTTTCAGAGAAAAGGACGGGTATTCCCATATAAGAACGGTAATTGACAATCTTAGCATTTCGTAATCAAAGAATATCCCGGCAATCCACTGTTTAATATTGCTCTCATTTGCACAGATTGAGTTTGCTGTATACGTACATACAAGAACCGAGAATACTGGAACTGTGTCTAAATAGTCATTTTTCCAGTTTTTGATGTGAGTGGATTGATAAAAATTAGCCAAAAAAGGTGTTTTTAGATAACTATGCCAATATCGAGCTCGGATGTACATTTGTGGAGAATCTTGTTGGGTTGGTGGATGTAAGTAAATGTTTGCCTCGCAATTCTTGTTTTTACTTCGGAGTTGAAATGACTCTGTAATAGATTTCGCGAGGTATTTATGTTTTCCTTCATCTAGAGGTAGAATAATTTTGTCTGTATCACTATTTAGACAAGTGGACGAATTCTCGAGATTAATTGCTGGATACGTATAGCCAACTTCGAATGGAATCAGGTAGTCTATTTTACAGTGAGATAAGTAGCGAAGAAGCAGAATGGGTTCCTTTAGAAATCGAAAATTAATATCCAAACCTCTGAAATTAATAACACGTATATTGCAGCCGTTAAACGCATTAACAATACCGATTTGTTGTAAATGAGTTTTCGCTGGTGCAGTTTTTGTCATTAATGTAAAACATTTTTCAAAATTTAGTGCAAAGAAAAGTGAAATGTAATAACTTGCAGCAGATTTATATTGCTTGTACATATTTGGATGCGTAAATAGTGATCAATGTCGTTTGTTCTTAATTCAAATTAAAAATACTTAAGTTTAAAAAAAACTAAAGCACGAACAACTGTTGATGAATGCGGTGAATGGAATAGGATGTTAAATAACTTGAAAAACTTGCACCCGTTGCATTCAAAATTAATGTGATGATGGATAAGAGCAATAAATTTCAATTTTATTGTTTGGAGAAATCATCCCAGTAACTACTGAAGTTATATACTTGAGTTCATAGTAATGTAATAGTAATGAGCAAATATTTTCGTATGAGACTTGTAGTTTATTTAACACATATTGTTATTCCGAGAATACATGAAAATAAACAAAAGAATCTCAAAATAAGAAATTATATTAACATAATATTTACCCCCTAATCGTAAAACTTTAAAAACAACAATTTTGGGTAACTGTTTCGTTGGTTTTGCGTTTTAGAAGAGGAATGATATATAAGGCAATGCCAAACTAGAACTTGTGTATTGGATTATTTGACCTAGATATTTGTTTTTATAGAGACTATTGCTCCTGCTTAATTAATAATATTTTTAACTAGTTCACAACACCGAAATTAATTTGAAATATTTTTTAATTATGTTCAGTATCAAAGCAACATGGAGAGTTTGTATGGTTTTATAACATTACCAGAATTGAAAGCACTAAACAATGCCGGTGCTCTAAAAATATGCAGGTATGTATTCCTCTTGTAGAATAGCCAAACGTTTTCGAGCAGAGAAAACGAGTTTTAAGACTTTGCTATCTGATAATATGAAATGTACTTAACAGAACAGTAACATACACGAGACAATTAATTTTTCTAGCTTTTATTATAGCCATGGCCATGTAATCAGCGATACACAAAAGAAGAAACACAGAATCAAATAGGCTCAATTGGTTATATTCAGGCATAAATGTACAATATGGCCACATTTTGCATATAAAGCACAATATATGCCTTACTAATAAATACTGGTGTTAGGCTTGAATCAACACTTTATGAACAAAAACTTGTATGCTAATATTGTTATATCTTTGAATTCAACATTAATAGAATTGTTTAAATGATACGATACCTGACTGTGCTACATTACAAAAAATAGGGTAACCATGTGTGGTCCATCTATTAGACTGAGCCCATGAGGCGAATATTTATCATTGTCCTTTACATACTATAAGCGATGCTGCAGAGCCTAACGCAACGCAGTGTTGAAGTGAGTTGGATTCGGACTTAAACATGGACCTCATTATCTCCTATAAACAATATTAGCCCAGGTGGCCCAAGACCAAGTATGATTCTCACTCACTTCGGAATCGCGTTGAGGTTAGCTCTTCGGCACTGCTTTTTGTAGGAAATCCTAACCGACAACACTTCACCTTATGGGCACATTCTATTAAATGGATCACATATTATGCACAAAATCATCTTAAATTAGTACACCAAGTTGAGCTCTTCCTACACCATAAGGCCCAAAGTATAACCCAATCGGCTCGCAAGCTCTCAAAATGTTCTTGTGTTCTCGTCTCATCAAATGCAAACCCCAAAACCTCAAGAAACGTTGAGAATGTGCATAATTAATGTTCACAAGAAATGTAAGAAATAATCCTACCGTAAATGATATCAATAATAATGTGATTACAAATATGTAAGACACAATGAAAAGTTTACATATTTAATATAATGCGTCCATTTATACTTCCATAAAAATTAAATTTGTCAGAAAAAAATCGTAAAATACATGTAAGATGTCCCATTTTGAAAATAATCTCATATGTTCTAAAATGGATAAATCGATTATAAAATCAATTTAAAAAACAGATGTTTTATCAGGATTAAATGCGGAAGTGAAGTTTATCATACGTTCGACAAATGTTATGACCAATAAAATTATCGATACAAATGTATGTGCAACACACACTGCTCCACTTCCATATAAAGCCGTGGCGCAAGACTTGAGAAATAAACCGAATCCAAAAATTATTTAATATGGAAAAACGACAGTGTAAACAGGGCGGCGAATACGGCTGGAGGGGCTTAACAGAAAGCTGATCAAAATCCATAAATGAAAATTTTAAAACTAGAGTGACAATAAAAAAGCCTAATTTATTGCAAATACTTTTTGCCTAATTACTTTTTACTGACGAACCACCTTACATCACTGATTGATAAAATATAAAATTATCTTCCAGCGTATTTTTTGGATTGCTAAAGTATCATACTTTACAAGTCCTAATAAAAGTAGAAGTAGTGTAACTTTATTGATGAAATTCAACTAAGGGCTCCATTAGGGGTTTTGGTAATCATAAACGTATTCAACGCATCAAAATTTATATGTTCCACTATTTTTCAAAGCTCTAGCTGGTTTGGTATCCTGATCAAATCCTTGTTATTTTGCAGAATTGCATCGGTACCAGAAGAACCCAGATTTATTACTTCAGTGTTTCTATAAAGATATGCTTTACATGTTAAAAGGAATCTAATAATATTAACGTAACTACATTACGAACAATATCATCACAATTTAGAAGACCAAGTTGAGCTCTTGCAATACCATATGGCCCCAAGTCAAACCCAATTGGTTTACAAGCTTCCAACATTTTTTGTGCTCCAATCTTCTTAAATGCAAACCCCAAAATTCCCAGAAACGTTTGGAATTTTCAAGACAAATATTAACTACAAAAGCAGCTAATAATACATTAGTAAAACATACCAGCAGGAGGGCATTGACAACTATGTAAGACACAAACGAAAGTTTATCATACATATTTAAAGTAATATATCCACAACAAGAAGTTAAATCTGTTAAATCTCTATGATTATTTTGATGTATGGGAGGAAAACCACAGCAATTTGCTTTCGATTTTTTAACCTCAATACCTACTCGTGTGGATATAGGCTAGGTTAACTATTTATGTATCTTGATCGAATAATCAGACTTATTCTGAAATAACCACAATATTGTAAAATAAAGCTAGATAGTAATATGGATTTATAATAAGGTATTTCGTTATGACAGCACAGTTTAGGCATAACCTACATATAAGTGATACATCATAGATCATTATAACATCTACCGTTTGACACGCCTGTCTTCTGAAGTGTAGAAGCAATATAATAACCCATTCAAAATCAATTTGATGGACCATAATAAACAATTCCATTCTTCCGGTTAGACTTACAATGGGGCTCACTGAACGCATGAGCGAAATTTAACTTGAAATTTATACGTTGTGATGTAGTTTTTTATGCTGATTCTAATGGTATTTGTTATTTTCCCGAATGCGCAGATGTGTAATTATCAGCAGTGTTTGTTTGGAGCGCGCGCACCCAATTTTACGTTAGCGGTAAAGGAGAAAAGCAGCAAGCATCGAAAGGAGAGCTCATCTCCGGTACGACGTTAGCTCTTTATGCAAAATACAACGGGCGCGCGCGATATCTCGGGTAAACAAACACTGCTGATAATTATACGTATGCGCATTCGGGAAAATAACAAATACCATTAGAATCAGCATAAAAAACTACACCACTGCGTATAAATTTCAAGTTAAATTTCGCTCATGCGTTCAGTGAGCCCCATTGTTAGAATCCATGGTATCAAAAATCCAATACCAGGGTTCGCAAGTAACACTGCCAATTTTAGATACCAATTTTAGGTAGTCTTAACCATACTATAGTAAGGGTAGATTTAATTTAAATTGCTAATCAGCTTGGCTTATATGCTCAAATCAACCAAGACCCAGATTTAATATGTGAAGATGTAGCAGTTTCGCCGTGTTTGTCATTTCAAGCAAACAGTATTACCTCTAGTTGTGTTGCTCTGCTCATTTCCACAACTGAGGTGGTCTTATTTGCGTTTAGTTAAAAAAATATAGCTTTGCAGGAGTAATAGAAACTACCGTTTTAAATAAGGTGACGTATTTTTTTATCTAGTGGACGTACATGTTGATGGAAAAACAATACAAACTCAGAAATGTTTCAGGATGCCCCATCAACCTGACGCGGCTCACTCATCAGGCAAAGCGTAAGACAGTTTGCTTCCAGCCAATAGGAAGGCACCAACAAGTCTACATGCAATATAGAAGACGACGTGAGCTTGATCTTACTCGCACTCATCATCATTCTTCCTTCTATCGTTATCATTCTCTCACTTGTCTTGTCTCTTCCACAAACTAACCCTAAACGCTTTTGAATCTCTTATTGGTCATCAACACACGTAACGTGATAGTATGCAAACAGAAGCCTGTATAAATAACTACTCTTTAAGATTGTATAGTCATATTTAAAGGTATTATTGGTAGTTTACTGTGTATTATATTACCAAGGCACAATATAACAATTTTTGTGCATGTATGAATCAATTGGGTTTTCAATAATGGGTTTCAATAACTCCAAAGTCTAGATTTATGGCAAAAGAACTCTAATCGTATCTATTTTAAGGCAAATTCTAAAAAGTGAACTCAAGTGTTCATTTGAAAATATATTATAATATAGACAACCAAATTTTAATCAATATTTAAAAGTATTCGAAGAAAAATATGAGCAGTAAAACCGTTTTGGGGCTTGAATTCTAAAATTTGCTTCTCACGTAAATACAAACGCTGTTAAGATTGAAATCACGTATTAACACAATGCAATATATCTGTAAATTTTTAGAAACGTTTGTATCAAAATTGAATTGACGAAGACAATTGAAACCTATTTCAAAATGCAATTACACGTTAGGCAAGTGCATTTTATTGGTTTAATCTTTCTTAAATTAATGATTTTTCGTGAAAGTAGTTTTAAATGCTCCCATAAAATTAAACAATTAATTATTTGTTTTAAAGAAGCCATATATTAACTTGATACTTGGTAACTTGGTAAGCCGTATATTGTACATGTGTGCTGAGGTCACCATATACTCTAATGCGTAAGGACGTGTTCTAAGTAATGACAAATATTATTGAAATGACATAATTTTCAATATAATCGATAACAAATAACGTGCCTTCTACATTTTTCGCGTACAGGGATATTCATCTGAATTAGGCTTTCTAATTAAATTGGTAAAATTTGTAAATTAGTTTTCCTCATTTGGGGGTTTTATACTTTCTAGAACAATCTCATAAAGTTTTAGCCATTTACAATAAAAATGTACTATGTACTAGTGAGCCATCATATTATATTGCACTACATGAAGAGGTTTATACGACCCATTATTTTCATTGCAGAATGTTTGGTCTAACCGCAGATAACATAAATTAGTAGACTATATTACGAATAAACACGATAAATTCATTACATTTCAAATTAGTTTGTTTGAAACACTTGAAGCTGAAACGTAAAATATATCTTGTTGAAGCCAATTTAATGTGTATGCATTGGCCTGTTTAGAATGGCAAGAATAAAGTACGCATTGTTGTATATTTCATGTATTTCATTTTTATTATTCAGCGATGCCAAATCTACGGTGGTCCATGAACCTTTAGATGACTTCGTAAGAAACCACGAATTTAAAAGTGAAATAAAATTTTCGTTTATGGTAATTTCTTGAAAGATTTGTTTTGTTTTTTCAAGGACACAAGTAAAGCCATGGTGCGTTTTAACCCCTACATTTCTGTGTTGGACACGTACAACAGCTCACGATACGAAACAGCTGAGCTGATTCCACTGATTGAAAAAATTGCTACTCGGTTTAACAAGATTAGTGTCGCTTTTCATTCGTTTCAACTGAATGGCAAGTTTCAGCACACATTATATAATATACTAATTATGTTCAAAATTATAGTTGTATAAGCGTCAACTGAATTTTAGATAGAGCTCAAACTTTGCTGGCAGTTGCATTGTATAATTGTTTACCAACGACAGAGAACAAGGTGGAAGTTTTTCTTGACGTTGTTCTAGATGATGTCCACGATTTCCGCAATTTAATTGCCTTGGCAGATAAAGCAAATTTGGCGTGTAACGGCACAATAACTTCCATCATCGTACAATTATCCGGCACTACTTGTCCAAATATAGAAAAATACAAAATGCAATTGAACTCTCAGTTTAACTATTCATTAGGTTTGTCGTGGTCAGCGTTTAAGTTTTGTAATTTTATTTCAACTTGTGTTCATTTAACCGTAGATATTGTGCTGATAAGACTTGCACACCAAAATGTGAACCATAGACTATACTCAGAATTTCCTAAAAATTTGACTTGTGAGCCTTATAAAATTCTTCAGAATTGGACGCATCCTGTAAAGCTGGTCATTGAATCCATTGCATCGGACATTGGAACAAATTCTATTATCAACATGACACGCTTAGTCACCTACTGGAGAAATGTTTTAACTTTGCCGAGCGAAATTTACGTGATATCTTATGCATTTGACTATTTTGATTGGGGTTCTTACACATCTGAAGGCTGGTGGTATCTTTTAAAAGATCCAGGTAGTACGAATACTAGTCAGTTTGAATTCGTTGAAAAAATTTTGGTCGCTAGTGAACTTGATTTTGAAGAAAGTCCAAAAAACTTTGAGTGGTTAGAGACTAAGCACCAATTTGACGAAATTACCACCGGAATAATAACACTTCGTGACGAGATTGGTTATGATACGAAATTTAAGCAGTTCTGCCGACTTATGTTTTTAAACGAGCGAATATCTGACAATGCTTCGTTGTCCAACCTTATTTTAACGGATAAATGGTTTTCTAAACGATTTCTCGAAAATTGTTCTAGCTTTTCTGTTTACCACTTGCCAATTCTAGATAAAAATGGAGCAATGGATTTATTTACAAACAATATAACCAGCATTCACGCATACTCTGTAGGTGATTCACCCTTAGCAAGACATGGTTATGCATATAAATTAGACATTTGTGGTCGATATATTAGTTCATCTAAACATTTTGATATTTTTGCAAATAGTGAATTAGTTGCATTTTATTTTTATGAAAAAGAACAAATTGATGACATTGGATCAACAAAACTTGTCCGACAAAATAAAGTGTTGTTCGAAAATTGCAGGAAACTGGTTCAATCTAGAAGCAACACAACTGTCGAGATAATATTTGTGTCTTTGGGTTACTTTAAAACGGAAAAGTTTCCTGTTTTTCCAGTAGCTCTACAAAATTACGTGAAATATATCTACTTACTAGAGAGTTGGGCCAAAAGTCATACTAATATCGTTATTTTTCTCGGACAATATGAAGACGAATTGTTAAAAATAGGAAATGGTTTAAATTTTGTTGAACAAATTGTAGTTGGATGGATGTCACATTACAAACGAGAAGGGACGCGTGTTTCAAAAAGAAAAGAGGCGTTGGAAATATCAAAGTTACATTATCCAAATCCAATACATAAAACAGTGAATATAACCACAAAAATAGTTGAATATGTCAATTTAACCACAGAAGCCGACGAAACATTTGCTCTAACCGGAACTTCACTTTTCCTTGTAATTGGTATATCATTAGTGGTTTTTGTGATTTTAATTGCTTTAGTATCCTTTTTCGTCTGCCGTAACTCGAAAAATGAAAATTTATCCAATTATGAACTTGGTATATTTTTAAATGGGAACGCAAAAAGTGAAGACGGCGCTCAGAAAGTACCATACGACAAAGAAAAATATGAAATCAGCGAGAATGATTTCAAACTCAAATCTGAGGTTCCCATAGGGGCTGGTGAATTCGGAGCAGTGTACAGTGGAATCATTGAGCAGTCTTCAGGAAAAGTTGAAGTTGCTGTTAAAACCTCAAACCCGAATAAAATTCACAAAACACAGTTGACTGGTCTGTTGTCTGAAATTAAGGTGTTGGCTCATATTGGTAAACATGTTAATATAACAGAGCTGTTGGGTGCTAACACGTCGTCATTGAAAAAAGGGAAAGTTTACATTTTTCTGGAATTTTGTCATCTTGGATCCTTAGAAAAGTATCTTCGTGACTTACGGAATTCCATTAGTAGTTCACCAATTCAAGAGACCAATATCGACGCGGCAAAATATGGGAATAATTATACCAATGCAAGTGCATCCACGCAAATCATCTTGGATGACGCGTTGTCCAAAGATCTGTACCGTTGGTCCACTGAAATTTGTAATGGGATGTCATTTCTAGCGGAAAAGCATGTGGTTCATGCTGACCTTGCCACAAGAAATGTATTATTGAATTTACAGAGAGAAGCTAAAATTTGCGACTTTGGTTTGTCAAGACGAATGTACAATTATACAAACTATGTGAAGACTCAACAAGAACCATTACCTTGGAAATGGATGGCTCCAGAATCCCTAAGAGATATGGAATTTAATGAAAAAACTGACGTTTGGGCTTATGGAGTGACTTTATGGGAGATATATTCTTTAGCAAGTAATCCTTATGCAGGATTGTCTTGGGATGTAAATTTTTCTCAAATGCTTGAACAAGGATTACGTTTAAGTGAACCTGAGTATTGCGAAGGTGACATGTAAGTGTAAAACATGAAACATAATTGATATAAATGTGAAAAATAATATATCTTCATTAACTTTTAAAACAGGTTCGAAATTATGAAAAAATGCTGGAACATTTGTCCAGAGAATCGTCCAAGGTTCTCGGAGTTATTATTGAGTTTACAAAATTCGGATGTTTAAGAAGCCAACATAAATCAATCACAGGATGAAGATAACCATTAAGCCTAATAACTAAATGGACTTTAAGCAAAAACTTTTTTTCTGCGATTTTTTAAAAAATTGTGTGGATGCAGGCTGTTTAGTTCACAATGTCGTAAAATGCTTCTGCTTATAAGGGAAAATTCATACATATGATGCTTTTTGGGAATCAAGAATTCGTTGGCTTACAAAGAAATTAAATATTAAAAGTTACGAATTCTGCATCAAACAATCTTGTTTACATCATATGAATAATTTTATGTATTTGTGGTGCTCCCGTATAGGTTTCAGAGCTCTAAAAGTGAAAGGTTGAAATTTTAAAGCGTATCAAAGTAACCAAGCACTAATATTAATTGTGTTGATTGAAGATATGAAAAATTTTACCTCTTAGATCAACTTTATTCGGACCATGGGCTTGTGGTAGGTTTAAAATTACAACTAGTATACATATTATTGGACGTATTACATTATAAAATAATTTTTGTTTTCATAGCCATTTTCTGCTTAATATTGTTTTTTAACATACTTTGCTGGCGTAATAATTACTCGTTTTAATGAATTAATCGTAAGTTTACCTAATATTTTAAAAGTATTAATATTTATAACTTTTGAAGAATTCGAAGGATACTGCATTTATAATATATATATATCAATGGTTGCTTTTAAGCATGATATCTCTAAACATCAGGAGCTCAGTTAACATAAAATAATAATATCGTTTCATATCAATTCACAATTTTTTGCGTAATAAATAAAAAGAAAACCAATAACTAACTTAAGTTTTTCTTAAAATATGACGTATTGATAATATCCTTATATACCGCTTATAAACTCCGGTCAAGAAATGCTTGGAAGGTGTTCTTAGGAATTCTTGAAAAACGATTTATTACACCAGAGATTCTTTTAATTATATGCAGAAAATCCCATTAATTTGCATAAATATTGCTCTGATTTAAGTAAGTTGAATCAAAAAATTTGTGAGAATGTAATGTTCAAATAAAAAAGTCGAGAAATTTATTCATATTTGTTTTTCAGTTTATTATTGGCACTCAGAAAAGTCTTCGGTAAAAACCATGGGTAAGTTCAGTTTATGATGGTATGAACATCTACATAACGCGATTAATTAATTTTTGATCCGGTACCTCAAGTTGCTACCTCATTTGGAACTCTGATTACTTTTTTATAACTTACGTTCTAATGCATTTTAGGTACCATGAAATATCTTAATTCAAATACAAATGAAAACAAACAACAACTAAGATTTTTTACTAGAACATAATAGTTGTTGTAATTGTGGAATACAAATAAATCCCTTATTTACGTAAACATGTTAAGTAAGTGCAAGTACAACATTAGTGTAATAACTTATGGTGATTCAAAATTCAGTTAAAATACTTTGCATAATTCATATTGTTGTCTTCACGATTGCACAAATAAGGAAATATGGGCAAAGTATGTCTGCTTGGAACTTTAGTGAGGTTAGACGCAGTTACAGAGCTGCGTTCCTGCAAATACAACAGTAAAAATATTTAACAAAGCATTTAAGTACATTTAATAATAATTCTATACAAAACAGTTTTTCTTTGATAGTCACATTGGAAATGGATTCTAAATCCAGTTTTCAGGTTTTCCACATGTTCTCATTTTTTATGGTCCTTTTTATCGTTTGTTTATTTATCACAACATCAGCTGGAACCGTTTCTCTAAAGAATGCAGTGGAAGTAGACCTAACTATAACCAACGCCTTTTCTGGATGCTTTATTCGCGTAATAAATTTCATGGGTTTAAACACAAACCTGCAACCTCTCCAACAGCCAATAATACTGTTGCGTTATTTCTCAGTGCAAAAGGACTGGTATTTGTTTCCATATGAAACAAAGCAGCGGCATTTCAAAAGTGACATGGGAAATAACGATTCATCATTGGTTGATCAAAGCTCCTTGTTCGTAAAGCTTACAATAAACCACAAGGCATTCTTGGAAAGTAGAATGTCGAATTGTGAAGCAAATATTTATTTACATCCACCTAATGAGAAAACTCAACCACACCTATATTACCGTGGCATGTTCACTCTTACCTTGCTTAAGCATCCATTTTGGGTTAACTACAAATCACATTTTGAGGAAGAAAAATGGAAAAATGACTACCTAAACACGGTTCCCAAATATTCATTACTCTTCTGTGAAAACGAAAACATAGAATCTGTGTGTATTAACGAATCTTACCAACATACTTGGATATCGTCTGTTTTGGATGATTTAAGACTAGTAAGGATAATTGAATGGGTATTGATTTGGATAAATACGGTACATGCGTCGGCACTTTATGTGCATTGTCCATATTGTGATATGTGTGAACCATTTATGGTTGTACAACTCGCTAAAACTAACTTTCCTAGTTCCAAAGAATTACTGGATTTACAAATTAAAATGATTGGTCTCGACAAAATTGTTCCGAAAACTTTTGACGTCGAACTATATGAGTACAAGGCTATCAATGACGACTTAAGACTTAAAGGCGTAATTTCAGCAGAAGCAGTGCTGCGTCAAATTTACAACCTGAAATTAAAAGCCGCCAATTATTTTTCGTATATGGCTGATACTCATATCATCTCGAACATTTTGCCCGGAAACTCAAGTTTAACATATTATAATTCTGATGCTCCTAATAAAGGTTACTGGGCATTTGTGAAATTGGATTCTTGTAAAAAAGTTAATTTGGTTGAATATCCTCCAAAACTTCAACCAATACTTGGACGAGAAACAAAAGAGTATTTAAATCAATTTCAATATATTGGTTTGGTAGTAAACCGAAAACGTTTACGATTTGTGAGTTGTCATAAGGAACAGCCACATTGGATACACCAGCTGAATGAGTTGATTTTTGTGTTTGATGTTTTCACTTGGTTACTTCTAATAATTGCATTATTTCTTGCACCCGCTGGGATTCAGTATGCAACAAGCCTTTTAAGTAGATTCAAAAAAGGTCCAATAGTTTCAAAGCATATACTGTTTGATATATTTGCATCAATAATGGACCAATCTTCAAATATATTTTCACATTCAAACTTAAAAAGAGAGCCCAGTTACACTTTAACATTTGCGTTTATCCCAGTGGTAGTCCTCATTTTAAGCAATCATTATAAAGGTGACAATATTACAAGATTAACACTTGATGCACCTTTGGTACCTTTTGATACATTTGATAGCCTAATAGATAATAAGTTCAAGACGCTTGTTCGAACGGCAAAATTGTCATTCAGTAATTACTTCTTAATCAGGCGTAATTTAGGAGTGCATAAGCACTTTTTGCAAACAAGCGGCCATGAAGCTTTTCCAGTGGTTTCTTTGTTGTGGTTCCAAATCATGCTTCGACGGCCATTGAAATATATAAGTAATATAAGCAGTTTACGAAACGAATTATCAAAGAAAACCTGGAAGTACATTAACAATTCTAGGATCGAATTACCTTGGAACGCAACAGCTGGAGACATTTTTGATCGAAGTCGTCGAGCCATGATTAGAGACATTCTAAAAACTCATATAAGAACGTGTAACAAAGCGGCTATGATTCTTTACGATAACGATGCCATCGTTCTATATAATAGGTTGAAAGTACAACAAAAACCAGTGTTCTTTGGGAAGGATATAATAACTGAAAACTTAGCGGGATATAGATTTTTTGGCCATTTTCCGGCACCTATAATGTTAAAATTTAAGTGGTTCTTTCAGACCGGTATTCAGAACTGGTGGCAATTACATTTTCAATGGTCTCTTAAAATTAAATCCAGGACTGACGAACTTAATTTGAAAATGTCAAAAAATATAACATTAACAGACAATAGACAAAATGGTAGTCAAATTTATATACTTGGTATGATTCCTTTGGTAGGTTTTGGGCTTTCTACGTTGACATTTATTTTCGTCGACAGAAATATTTGTCATTTATTTTTTAAACAAATCAGAAGAGTGATGGCATATTGGAAACAAAGGAAAACTGTAAAGTCTACTCAATATAAAGCTACTTCACGCAAATGTGTTTTTGTTGAATATATTTACAAAAAAATCCGACTTTTACAAGAACGCAAATGTTTCATTAGTAAATGGTAAGCAAGGATGAATACAAAACAATGGACATGAATATATGGCCATATTTGTTCAAATTAATTCAGTACGTAACGCATGTATAAAAATATATTATACGAGGATTAAATGTCATCAGGACCCTAATAGTACTGGGATGGACTTGTTCCGAATGCAGAAGCCAGTAGTTTCCAAACTTGATGTATTTCGGCTTAAATATTATGAAGATATGTTATGATTTGTACAAATTATTAATTATTCAATTGTTTTTGCGCTTGTGAGAATAGGAGGTATCGATAGAGGAGTTGAAATATTTAGAACTTTTCCATGAGTTGATGTATAGTATGCATACTAGTTGTGTAATTCCTCTCTTTCCTAATATTCTTTTAGCTTTTGAGGTACTCTATGAAAACAGGGAGGATTATTTAAGTAATGTATAATCCTTTGAACAAGTTAGCCAATACTTAATAGCAAAATAATTTGTTATTGATTAACAGAAGCTTTTTACAGTTTCCAGTATTAAAGCGTTTCTGTAGTTACGATATTCTTTCTTGATCTAGATTTTTAGCAAACATGTTTTGCCAAAAAATTGTTGCGAAATAATGTTTTAAATTTACGGAAATTATAAATAATGTTTAGATTGTATTTTTATGGACTGTTAAAATATTATGCTAGACAGATACTATTTTAAATAATAAAGTAGTGTAAATTAGACTATTTTTTTTGAAAACCTATCTAAAAGGTTGCCGTCTTTTTAACATAAAATTAAGCAAGTACTTTGACTCTTTTAAGATTAAAGCAGTTATTATTGAATTAGCCAAAACATTAATAAACTCATACATTTACAATATTATGCGTATTTGTACTGTTTTAAAAGTCAAATACTTTATGAAATTAAACTAGTTCATATTAAGACAAAAATAGCTTAATTTTAAAATATTTATTGTATCTTAAGGTATAATACATGCTTTTTGCAATTTAATTACAAAGTTGATAACCATGAAAGATGAAAAGAAATTAAGAAGCAAACCAATGAAAACACAATGCATTTTTATCGTAATTATGTTTAAACAAATGCTTTAGAAAGTTGTAAGTTGCATAAAATATTCAAAAATACAGCTAAATTGTGCAATATTTGAAACCAATTGTATAGTTCCGCCGTGTATTATTTGTATAATATTTACTGGAATGAACTCATTTTATTATATAAACCTTACCTTATCCTATATAGGGTAAACCAAGATGATTTGGTACAAAAATTTAAACAGAATACGTGGACTGATTTACTTCGTGTGAAACAATTTAAGTAATTTAAACCTCAATTTACAGCTATCAATCAGTAACAGCGGAACCATAATTTACTATTTAAGTTTTTAACAAAAACTACGTCTATTATACTAAAAACAATCCAATAGTATCAACGTTACAACATTACGTACAATATCATCACAAATTAACAGACCAAGTTGAGCTCTTGCAATACCATATGGCCCCAAACTAAACCCAATCGGTTTACAAGCTTCCAACATTTTCTTGTGTTCTTTTTTCCTCAAATCAAAAACCCCAAAACCTCAAGAAACGTTGGGAATTTTCCAGACAAATATTTACCAGAAACGTAACTAATAATGCCATAGTTACAGCTACCAGTAGTATTCCAATTACAAATATATAGTTTACAAAAGAAAGCTTACTATACATATTTAAAGTCATGTATCCACAACAAGATGCTAGAAGTATCCCAATAAAAATTAAATTGGTTAGAAAAAATCCTTAAGACGAATGAGTGATTACGAAAATAATCTGAGCTGTTCTATAGCGAATAAATTTATTGTGAAATTTATCTAAGAAATTTGTAAAAATTGTACTCAGATAAAATGTTGATGTGAAATATATCATACTTTCTATAAATGTAATTAATAGTAAAAGTACCGATTGAAATGTATGTGAAATATAAAGTGCACCGCTTCCATACAAAACGGCAGCACAAGATTTCACAAACAAACTGGATCCAAAAACTAATTGAAATGGGAGAAAAGAAAAAGTATATGTTGCTCCCATCACACCAGGTGGTCCCAAAGAGATTGCTGAGGAAAATCCGTACATGAAAAGTTCAAAGATGGAATGGGTACCTAAAAATCGTAAATTGATGGAAAAATTTCCACTCCACACATTTTCAATTGAGGCACTAACTTGCAGCACTGATTGATAAAATATATTATATCCGAGTGATGGGAATTAATCATAAACGATATCGGAAAAAAACGCTATCATGAATAAAGAGGCTGTGGCGTATATGATAATTTCCTCCACATGTTGACTTGTATATGTTTTCCAGTGGAAAACTAACCAGTAGACTCGTAACACAAATAATAAGAATACAATTATAATAACTAGTTGACAAAAAATTCGAAAGGTTTTTGGATTTTTTTCCAGAAAAGGGGATTTTTGATTAAACGTTGTGAGTGCTTGTCAGCATACCACGGAAGATGTATTATTTTTTGAAGGTAACAATGTGACTTAAAGGCGCCCGACGTAAGTGACATTTTTAATAGCACTGTAAAAACTTTATATTTATATTGTTGGTTGGAAGATAGCCCAACGTATACTGGTTGTTCCAGATTTTTAGCCACATGTATTGTTCTAACTTCTTCTTGATCGATTATGAATACTTGACAGGGCTTTTTCCGAAACTAAAATGTTGCGAAATATTTAAGGTAGCAATATTGAGTTACTTGGGTTTTAACTTTGAAAGACATATTTAAGAAAACAATAAGCAACTAAACTTACTTAAAATACAGAAGAGCATATAATTTTTTAAATGTGGGGGTTTGTTTTTTTACTGGAATGTATAGACCACTTCTAAAATTTAGAAACATGAAATTTTAAAAGGAAGAATTCTACCAAGGTTTTTTATCGATTGCTAATAAATATTTTCGATTTTAAATAAAAGGAAAAGAGGAAAAAATCGATTTTCAAAGACCTTTTAATTTAAATGTTAGCATTTCTGAAGAATATGCCGAAGGATGGTTTAAGTTATATGGAACAAATTTGTGAAAATCATTGGAAATCCGGAAAGCTTTAGGAATCCCAACGGTCCTTAACCAGGTCAGTATAAGTTTTGTTTTAAAAAATCGTTAGCAAGTCTAAATTTTATCACTTAGCTCTGTATAAAAATTATAAAATTACCCCAATTTTTTCAAACATTTTTTATGTTCTACTACTATTTTTTATTTTTTTATTTTTTGACCATTAACTTACTACATGATATTGACCACGAATTATGGTGGGTGGATTAGTAGTTTATTTGGTACTATACCACAGAAAAATGGGAAGTGTAACTTGAGTGCAGTGGAAACAGGGCCCATTTCTTTAGACCAACACCAAAATTGGACTGAGCAATCAAAGAACATAGCTTGCACACCCACCTGCAATTTTGCAATGAATAAGACTTCACATATTCCTTAGAAATTTCTCTTCAAAATGCAAAAATGTTCAGCTAAATTGGTTGAGTCTAAAAAGTTATGCGATTTGAAAATTGAAAACATGAATTTTCCCAAAATGCCCCATTTATAAAGGAAAATTCGACTATCAACAGTTCGAACTACTCCACCGCCAAAAATTGGAAAGTCCAAACTCTGAAACTTGCTGTGGTAGAAGCTAACATATATTATGCAAATGATAATGGAGTCGGACCTTAATTATCTCTGGTACATTTTGGTCAACAGGTTGAGAAATCTCGAATTTCGAAATTTGGTCAATTTATAAGAGAAAATATGGTTAATTTTTGACGTGATTTTGTAATTTATGTACAAACCTTATATTGGCATAAACTTTCTTACTTCAAAACCATTGTAGTTGTTTTACTACCATAATAAGTTATCAAAAATAAAACGAATGCTTCTAAGCTTATGAAATGGTTTCTGATCCAAAAAAGGGCATCGGTGATTTCAAATAAAAACATCGTTGACTTTTAAACATGATTTCTATGGTATTTAAGTCCGCGAAGTTTTTTTCAACGTAATTGTGATGTAAAATGGATCAAAGCTCAATTGTATCGCTAAAATAAATTTTTTATGTGGTCTTGCTTTTGTTGTAGAATGACATGGCTTACGTTGTCTTTAATACGTTGCATTTAAGACATTTTTACGCAACACAGTTTAGCATGTATAATACACAAGACGGTTTGTAAATACATCAATATGCAAAAAAATCACGATTTTTGTTGGAATTATGTCAACATACATTAAGTCAATGCTTATAATTCACATTATAAGGAGTCCAATAAAATTAGGGTAACTATATTACGCACAATATCGTCACAAATAAGTACACCAACTTGAGCTCTTCCTACACCATAGAGTCCCAAGTAAAATCCAATCGGCTTGCAAGCTCAGTTTTCTTGTGTTCTCGTCTTGTCAAATATAACCCCAAAATCTCAGAAAACGTTTTGAATGTTCAAGAGAAATGTTCACGAGAAAGGTTAGTAATAATTCCAGAGTAAATGATATCAGTAATAATGCAACTATAAATATACAAGTAACTATAGAAAGTTTACTATATATTTTTAAGGTAATATATCCACAACAAGAAGCTATAGTATTCCAATAAAAATTAGATTTGTTAGAAAAAGCCTTCACGTAGAATGCGTAATAATGAAGCAATTTGATCAGCTCTTAACGTATTAATCGATGGTAAAATCGATAAAAACCAGATCCTGGGATATGGAAAATTACGAATGGGAGCAGCAAGATCCCTACAGATTCCATGCTAGCCCATGCCAAAATTATTAAAACAACAAAAATTGTACAATAATCAAATTCTAGATTTAATTAATTACTTCATTCCATATTTAAATCCAAGACAGAATTGATCAAAGGGTAGTTTGTGTTGAGCAGGGATTATGTTGAATTCATTTCGTTACCGTAGAGTAATGCACAGTGCCAGTTACATAATGCATGTTCCTTTTTGTTCAAGGCATTTCTTGCGTATAACATTCAACTAGCTCACAAATCAACTTTAACGTGCATTTTTACATTTCTTATTTGTATTAGGAGCAATTCATTGACAAACGACAATACTAACTAAACTATGCTGGCCAACTCAAGAGTAAAATCAGCGTCACTTTGATAAAAATTAGCCAATACAATTATCTCGTATTATTTTAGATAATATTGAGCACTTTTTTCCTAGTCAAATAATGCATATGCACTTTCTTTGTTCCTAAAGATCATTTCAACATTAATGAGATTCGACTTCTATCTCGTGCATCAAATTAAAGATCAAGCTCTTATCATTGTTTTCATTTTCACGCTACTAGAGGACATCAACCATCCTTTTTTTAAACCGTTAACTAAAATATTTTAATCTTGAATATATGATTAGAAAAACCGAATTGTTAAAAATGTAAGAACGAAATTAATAGCAATTTTTGCCTTACTTTCAATGAATGCAAATGCCTGCATCATCATCATTCATCATCATTATAGTCCACGGGAAAACCTATTTCCGACGAATGTTCCGCAGTTTGGAAAGATGCAAAAGCCTGGATTTGGTAAGAATTAGCGATAGAATAATATAAAACATTATTTCAACAAGACTATAAATTTGTGTTTGATATTTTAGCAAAGAAAAGTAACTAATCAGACACCGTCAAATCTTTCATTCACGAGTTGGATAACTCCAGTAAACAAATGCCAAATTTATTCGTGCCGAATACAACAATTATTGTTCCGAGTACAAGAATACCGATTACTGCAGTGACGAGCACTTTAGATCCAAGCACTACATTTCCTGCCACAATAATTCCAAGCACAAGTCTTACATTCTGCCAATTACTATCCAATTGTTAAACTTAATAATTGCTACATATCTAACCACACATTTACACGTTTGTGGCTGACATAACGCAAACATTGATTCATACTAAAAACAAAACAATAATAAATACTAAAATGTTTTTCGTAATGTATACCAAACTTAAGAAAGAAAGACTTATTTAGTATTTAAATGTAATAACTAAATCAGTTACTAATTTTTACTGTGTAATCTAATCTAAATTGTCTCTTTTTATTGTAGTTCAGTGAAATAAAGAATTTGCAAAAGCTATTGCTTCGCAATGTAGTTATATAGTTTACGGAGCAAAAGAAAAAGCCATTAATTTCCGTAATATTAGTTTGAGCAGTTTAGAACTCTACATTTGTTGATCTGTTTTTTGTTATCTTCCCTATAAAAAGACTAACTATGCTAATCAAGTGAATCAAGCCTGTCATTCTGTTAATCTTAATTAATATTACCATCATTCTTATCTTCATCGTTGCCTTGTCCATTCGCTATAACATTTGGTAGTTTTTTTCCTCAGCATTTCCATCTTCCAGTTTTAGTTTTAAGTTCAACTCTCCCTCTCCAGATTTGTTGACTTTGGCGGTTGTTGCATTTTCATTGTGGTTATCGGCTAGGAAAGTTCCGAGTTAATGTTCATAATTGTTGTCCATAAATGTTCCAATGATAATTTTATGGTCTTCATATACGCTGGTTCAGTTCCTCCCTTGGTTGTTCAATTGGAATCTTCCGTAGTTTTATTGGTTGAATCCTGTTTTGTTGTTTTAATAGCTTTAACCTTTAATAGTAAATCGTATAGTGTTCTCCTAGCCAAATTCTTGGTGTTCTACCAATAAAAAAATAACGTGTTTTTATTAATAAAATCGTTCTTTGTTGGTCCATTAAACCAATTTCATAGTTTTCGCACTCGTAATCGATTAAAAAGCATGGATTTTCAGACTCTTACATTTATACTTCATTTTTATTGGGGCTTATGCTTGGTGTGGTGTGTGCAGACAAAGCCGAAATAGTAAATATTATGTATTATAAATATATTTAAAATATCACTTCACTCCTGATAGATCTCATAATTCACAATGCCAACCACACATATCATAATATCATATCATTTTGGCTGGCATGGCACTGTCGTATAAGTACCAAAAGCAAAAAAGTGACATTGCATTACATTGTACATTTACATTGCATACTCGACTATTTTTGCCAATGATCATATCATGAGTCATGAGCATGAGCTCAAGTAAAAAAACAACTTATGTTCATAATCTTGATCTAGTTGTGTATTGTAATTAGGCGTTTGTTCTGGTTTCTGGTGTATGCAATTACCAAAACAATTAAACATTTTCTCATCACTTTCATTAATTGAAATCAAATTTGACTCCTAAATTTAATAAATTTGAGGTAACAAGCAACATGAGTTGTCCTAAGTTATTTCATTTACGACGAGGAGAGCCGGACAGCAACTTATGTAGAAAAGGATGAGGTTACAGTGGAGTTTGTTATAGCTTAAGGTCTGCATAAAAACTTCTATTAAAATATTTTGTAAGTTTATGGTGCATTTTTAGAATGGATTGTCTGAATTGCAATTTTAACGCAGGTTTAAACCAATCAAAACGTAATGCCGAACAGCCTTGGATGCGATGGCATTCACCGAAAGTCGGAAGGAAACAAGTGTTTACTTTCAATTGTAGTGAAAGAAAGCTTCAGTACACTTGCTAGGGACACCACAAAACCTGCTCGAGAACTCATGAGTCAGAAGACATTTTCAAAGGAAAAAAAAACAGGAAAGGAATTTTATTTGTGATTTTCACAACCTATAGCTATTCCTGCCAACTTTTCTGCGGACGTTTCTTTTCAAATTGGGGTACGCTGGTGCTTATTGCACTTAAATTGTTACGTAAAAAGTTACGTACGTAAGTTTAAGTACAATTTTAAAAGTTCGCCAAGTTCACCTGCTATTTTTTATTTTGTTATAAATCCCATTATAGCCTGCAGTGACTGAAAGTCCAGTGTTTTTAAGCAAGATAAAAACAGGAGATTGCAAAACTGTGGTGGTACACACATATGGAGTCCAGTTTGACTTCATCAGCAGTACCAACATGATAACTGACAAATGTTTTGCAAAATCGTCATAAATACATAGATGACCGAAATAAGAAATAGCAATAAAAATCAGGTTGGATGGCATCAAAAAAAATATTTGTTTGATTGAATTAATTTTACAACTTGAAACGAAGCATTAAAAGTGCTGTAACTACTCAAAACAACACACACTAAACCAATTCAATCCAACATTATTGTCGGGAATGGACGAAGAAATGTTTTCTTCTGTCTGTCTAGTAAGTGGTTGTAGTAATAAAACATTTCTTCCATTCATGCTACATGTACGGTTCATTAACGCTTATTGTTGGTGTTCTGGCTTGGGCCGCTCACACAATGTCGAACTAAAATACAAAACCATACCAAAAGCGAGGTTTTGCAATGGGTTTAGCTTGTCATGCATTCCTATTCGGATTCCCAAAACTATGGCCATGCTTTACATTAGAGGCATTGTATAGGTGGTAGTCGGTAGTAGGCACGAAACGATTGGATCGCAAAAGATCGTTAAATTCAATGTTTCCTTTATACTGTTTTCACATTAAACATTTCTGCGTGTTATTCTTGTGGGGCCTAAACTAAATGAAATACCTCAACTCAATTCAAAGCATAATAATATGCATTTATTCTAATAATAATAATAATATCATCATAGTCAAGAATCAAGTGGGAGGTTGTTTTCCCTTATTAATCGACATTGAATAAGAAAGGCTATTTTCATCCTCAAGATCAAATAATCCTGATTGATGAACGATCAGCGATGAGTGATAGGAATAACAAAAAGTTGCGGCCAAAACGAAATCATGTGGAGCAAAAGGAATTGAAGAAAATGTGAAGCACACAAATTGAACGTTTTAAAAAATCTGCCCAAAGATAAAAACAAGTTCCATCCTGGTGAAAAAGTAGCTGAGTATGTTCATAAAACCAATATTACGAGTTTTTTGAAAGTACCTACGTGTTTGTTATCGTTCACCATTAAAATTATTCTATTCTTTTTTCACCCATTTTCATTTGATTAAATTTTTAGAAAAAGAAAACAACAGCAGACTTTACCAGCGTTTCGGTTGATGCAGAAAATTTTGATGATGATGATGACCACCATCAGATTTTGGAGCAAGTTGAGGACGAAACCCATGAAGTTTTACTTTCACAAGTTGTTCCGTCAGCTTCAGAGGATAATCTTGGTGCTGAAGCAATTGAAAATGCACATGTGCAACAATGATTGGCTAGCCAGGAACACGAGTTTCATGGTATATGCCACAGAGAAGGCTGTGACCCTGATGTTACACACAGCAGTGATCACGTTGCCAATCCAGACTCCGAATTGCACCTTGATGACCATGAAATTGACTTTGACGATGCCAGGATCACAGTCAACTCCTTATGCTGCTTTGCAAGTCAAAAGCCGTAAGCGACCAAAGCTTGAAAGTGAATATAATGAGTTACTCGCTGCTTGTGGTGGTAGTGAAAACGACAAACTATCTTTTTCCTAGGGCATAGCTGCAACATCATCTCTCAGTGGTTAGTCTTATGAAGTATTTGCATACTGACCCTATTAGCAAGAGTAGGGTACATAGTTGGTCGATGGTTAGGTAGTTGTAATAAGAACATACAGAATGGACATACCGTACCTACACTCATAAGTATTCATGACATAAACGTGAAATAAAAACTTTACCGCCTGGGTGATCTAGGACCAACTGACCTCAAGAACCCAGACCACCTGGATATGGGTGGTCTAGGACAACCTGACCTGAAGAACCCAGACCACCTGTTGCTTTGGTGTTCTTAATATAAGTACCTAACTATCGACCAGCTATATACACTTCTCTTGTTACCAGCGTCAGTACGTACGTTCAATGATCAATTGCGGTGACAGACATATTTCATGCCAAAACCTTTGCAGTAATGATAATCATATCTTTTTACAATTCACAAGACCTTTTGAAGCCATAAACAGTTGAAACATTAATTTTGCGAACCATCAAATGATGAAGAATTCAAGAACATGCAAACTCAAATTGATAATTTAGTTTCGAGTTTTTCTGACTCGAAAACTTCTATCCAGGGAAATTATTTCCACAATCAAACAAATCAGAAAGCATTGTATGGAAAAAATAGAGAAAATGAGGCTGTTTTTGATGATGCACGCGGATTGGCAGCAGCTATATAATGTCGCTCAGTTGACACACTCATTCAACATTTGCCTTATTGAAATTATCACTATGCTTCCACTACAAACAGAGACGAAGACATTTCCGATGGACTGTACTGCATGTCAAATAGTGATATAAAAGGCGTTGTTGTGCGGCCTTATTCACTTGGCGTGAAGTACTATGATTACAACAAAGGCAATGACTTTGCAAAATCAAAGAACATGTCCAAAAAGTTCAGCAGTTTAAAATTGAAGGTTGCGGATAACATGAAATCTCAAAAACAGTTTGAAAAAACTAAAAGTGAAAGGGAAACTGAAGTTGTTCGGAATTCAGCAAAATTTAAAAAAGATAGTTTAGCCATCGGGCGTGCTCTTGGAATGGATGCCTACAAAGATTTCAAAATGAACAAGTCACAGAATTTGTTCAAACTGGAGGTTGGATTTGATTATGCCAATGGAGTTAATGTTGGAACCAAAATAGCAACTTATTGTACTTTAGTTGTAAATGTATGCAAGGGCTTTTCAAAAGTTAGCGCAAACTAACTAAACCTGAAAACAAAGAACTGTTCAACTAAAATAAGTCATAATAACTGGATTGGTACGATATTTATAATTACAGTCTTTTTCCAATTATCAGTGGAATTTCATTCTACTTGAATAAAATTGCTCTTGTGTACAAGCTTAAAATTTACTTAACTCTCGGTTGCAAAAACATTTAAAAAGGGTAAACAAGAATCGGGTATTATTTTGGCGAAAGTGTAAAATAATTTAGTGATGCTCATAGCATTAAAATTTATTAGTTACGGCCGGTTAAAGGTTGTTGAATTATATTATTCGCATCTTTGGTTAAATACAGAACTTGCCCTGTCAACATTAATCATAAGTAAAAACTCGTATTGCGAAAAATCCAACGAAATCTGTCTGGAATCCGAATCAAATATTATGTACCAAGTTGAGCTCTTCATACACCGTCCCAAATAAAACCCAATTGGCTTGCAAGCTTTCCAACTTTTATAATATATATTATATATTAGGATTTATTGCAGACTTTCAAACATCATTTCAATTTACAATTTAAAATTAAATAAATAGTAAATAAATGACATGGTCCGTATTATAGTTTTTCTACACATTCAAGAGAAAAGGGAGAAACAAATCACATAATAAACAAAGTATCTATAATTTTTTGAAAATTGACGATCCAGTGAACAATCTTGAATTTAAAATAGATTGTTTAATCCTGTTTTGGCTGCTAGCTAGCCTATGCAGTAAGTAATAGGCGGCACCTCTCGTAACAGCATAAATGTCACTAATGCTATTTTCACAAAATATTTGCATAACACTGCTCATCCTGCTGTACTGAAAAATGAGACGGAAAGCATCATTAAAAGCTACTCTCACTTTGTTCATAACCTCTCTCTGCACAAGTACCCACAAACTTGAACAGTATATCGTTGAAAAGAAAGTTCTGAAGAGGTACTTTTAAACACTGCCGCTACAACTTTGAAATTTACTGTTAATTAAATTTGCGCTACAATATAGCTCCCTCCTCCATCTGAGCACTTCTGTCACATCTCTATTACTACACGCAATGTTCACATCTTATCAAATATAAACCACAAATAAATAAGGTACAATGGAAAGTTTACCATACATATTTAACGTAATATATCAGCCAGAAGACGCAGAAGTTTTCCAATAAAAATTAAACTTTTCAGAAAAAATCCGATCGTAGAATGCGCCATTATGTAAATAATCTGTGATGTACTTAAACGGATAAATGGACTATAAAAACGAGTTTCTACGCACATAACCACAAACGTTTTGACCCATAATATTATCGACAGAAATGTATGTGCAAACAACACCGCTTCGCTTCCATATAAAGCCGCAGCACAAAACTTAACAAATAAACGAGATCCAAAAATTAACTGAATACGGCAAACCGACAGTGTAAATACCGCAGCGAATGCAGCTAAAAGGGCCAAACAGAAAGCTAACGAAAATCTGTAGATAAAACTTTTAAAAATTAATTGACAACCTTTAAGCCTTAACTTATGGTTATCTGCCATTAATGAAGAAAAGCAAACTGGTTGAAAGTTGTTAAGCTCAATACCATCACATTTGGTTATAGTTCTGTCAAGGAGTAAATACTCCATCTTCTTGGAATACCAAGAATCACCGGTAAAGGTGTTTCGCTGGTGAGTATATAATATATATACACGGGTATAAATAATATATACCACCCACTCTCCATGCTGGTTCTCTGGTAAGCATGCTGCCTGCATCTAAGATGCACGAGAAGGAGATCATTAGAGATTTCGTGCACTGCACACCTCTAATGATCTCTCATCTTCTTAATCTTCCGTAGCTCCCAGCTTTCCATCTCCCACATTCCACCAATCATCACAAAGCCCAGCCCCCGCTCCCATTTTAAAATTATCTGAGCTCTTCATGTATTTTAAGTTGGATGCACGAGGAAAGGCATCTTTCACATGCATCCAACCCAACGCCTTATTCTCAAGACTTCTTGGCCAGCTTTTTCTTCATCTTGAGAAAATCCTCCGACCGAGCAGTCATAGTGATCCAGATCTACCTCCTCACCACATCTCTACTTTTCTGCTGCTGTTCAGCGCTCAGCCAAAGTATCCTCTTTTGCACTTAAGTTCCGTCACCTGCGTCTCCTCCCGATTTCAGAGTTTTTGAGTTTCGGTAATCTGATATTTATCAGATTACCCTACACAGTCGTTTCTTGGTTAGGGAGGTTATCCCTTACCAATAAAATTCAGTTTATATAGTTTTTATTGAGGGTTTCGCCTCATAACCATTTAAGAAGTTGAATTTAGTTTTTTACGAAGGTTTTGCCCCGGAAAAAAGATATTTTCTAAAGTATTAGTTTTTATTGAGGATTCCACCTCACACTTCCTCCTTTGCATTGCACCGCAGTTGAGCACTGCGCTCCAGCAACTTCTTCTCTAACCCGAAAGGGAAAAGTAAAGGTGTACTTTCCTTTCATGGGAATTTTTTATCACTATTTAAAAATATAATTAATTGAGTGCTGTGCCACACTGTGTAGTCAGAAAAAACCTATTTGTCAAATTCTTTCTTTTTTGCTCCTTACAGCATCAACACAGACACCTTCATACGCCTCATTCACTCCAGATTGTCCCATTGACGTCCTTCCTTCTCACACAGGCTCTCGCCCTCATCTTATTTTGAAGGTACACCTCACAAATACTTTCAAATATTTTTAAAACATTTTTATATGACGGTGACGATGAGAAGGCTAATTTTTATCTCTTTTTCCTAGTTCGCCCCTGAGATCCTCACACCCTCACCGCCACCGCCTTCATTCCTTCCAGGCTCGGTAGATCTGCACTCCAGTGCTCCTCCATCCTAGTCAGTAGGTACGCTACCACTTCCATTAAATTTTAGTTGTGGTTCTACCGTATCTTTGTTGTGATCATCCTGTGATCCACCTCATCCAATAATGTTGGGCTTCAGGACTATTGCTGTCCCGTAGCGTGTCTCAAGTTACCCCAACACTCACTGCACTCTCTTATAAACTGCTGTCACCTCTCAATCATCCTTATCCACCTCAACTGCCTCCAAATCATCTCTCTCTGCTGCTGTACTGCATTCACAGTCTCTCGTCACCACCTAACTCAATCTTCTTTCGGAAATAACCTAAGGTCGAATTTTTACGGAAATTACAAACTATAATTAGTTAATTAGAGTTATTGGCCTCAACTGTGGCAGCATAAAACCAAATATTTTATTACAGCTTTCTGAGAATTTGCAGATAACACTAGCTCTTGCAGGGTGATTCTTGCGGTGGTCATAATTATCACTTCTTTTGTTCTTCTGCATTTCTAATTACTCATTAACTTACATGTCATATAGCCACAGTTGTTGCTGCATTATAATTAAACTAGTAATTCAGGTACTTGTTAATAGTCACTCGGGATCGTGCCATCATTTAAAATCGATTTAATTCGGACGACTTTTTATTAAGTTGCAAGTTCTTTTGTACGATTACTCCTGAGCTGGGGAAATATTAGATTTATTTAATATTCGAATTTTTTGTTAATTACCAAATTATTGTATCCTAATTTAAATTCAAACTAGAATTTCCTTTGTTAAGGAATGAGCTCATTTCCTGTTAGGGGTAATTCTACTTTAATTATCAGGTAATTACGACAAACTACTCCAATTACTAACTACCACATTTCAAAACGGAATTTGATTACGTAATTCTGCAAATACACTTTGCTATTGAAATTCAATTACTGATTCTTATCTATATTAACAGAAATGAATCGCCTACTAGTATTAATGTCAAATGAACTCCGCAATATATACTCGCTCTAAATATTTGGAATTGGCTATCTACTATAATTTGATTCTCACTGCATAACTGCACATCCGACCACTGGTCACCGCAACCACCAGATCACTGCATAACATACAAATTGCAAATTTTATTCCAGCACTACCAATTGTAAAGAGGACTACCACCCAGGACCAAGCTGCTTTATTGTAAAACCGGTAATTCTCCTTACAGTTCAACCATTTTTTGATCTTGATTGAATCATCGGACTTATTCTGAAACAACCACAACATTGCAAATTAAAGCCAGCTAAGATTGTATTGTCAAATTATAATAAGCTTTTTCGTTTTTAGGGCGCAGTAGTAAGTAGTATCTCAAGTATGCGCAAAATACATAACAAAAGTTGAAACTTTGTTTTTACTTCACAATTCAGCTATCCCTAATTACACAACGATCAACCAAATCTTGAAATCAATAGTTTGTTATTGTTTTTTCTTTTCCATTTGTTATCAGTATTAAATGATTTGATCCGATGCACTTTTGAAATAAAGACTTGTATTTGGAAGAAATAAATAATCCATTTCTTCAACTTATAATTCCAATTTATAATTTATAAAAATTCTGCCGATTTAAATTTCAGAATTTGTTATCATTGTTCCGGTTTGTAAAACAGATTAATTTTTAACTACAGCGCATAAAAATGGAGGACAATGTTTAGTTTATACTTGGACTTTCCTGCAAAGTTTCTTTTGATTTTTTACGGAAACTAATTTTGCACGGAAAAATTTCAAAGCAAACTATACGTTACAAAATGGTTTAAGTGGAATTTAATCTGATAATTTAGTATTAATATTTTATAAGTTGTAGTAACTGCGCACGAATTCTTTTATAAGATGTTCTTCGTGATAGTTACCCCCAATCTGGTACCTTAAGTAATAGGTTATTGAAAAACCCCAATTCATTGTGTTGCTGATATTATAATGCACCCAAGTTGAATTACTGAATTTGGAGAAACCATATATAATAGGTACTAAGATAAAAAGAAAATATGATCGCTAATGATTTCTCTAAAAGTTTTTTCTTTATCGCAGCATAACAATAAATATATAACCTGCATCAACATGTTTTGTAAGAGCTTGTACAACATTAGTGCAATAACTTTTTATGAAAAAGTTCATTTAGAGTCATTTATTAATTATATGTGATACTTATGTTTATTATTTATCAGAAACATTAGGACGAATGTATTTTTTGTTGTTTTATTTGGGCACCGGGCAGTTACAAAACAACGTTCTATAATAAAGTGACAGGAAGGAATATTTTCAAACAGATCCAAAGTATATTATTTGGGAAAAGTGTCCTAAAAATACTTATTTACTAACCTTAAAACTTAAAATCCATTTTAAATCTTGTTTTGCAAGCTGCAAAAATGTTTCCATTATCTTTGCTCATCCTGACATTCAGCGGTTCTGCGCACACAACAGCTGGAATAATTAGTCCCGATATTAATGTTGAAGCGGACCTTCTCATAATAAACTCTTTTTCGGGATGTTTTATTCGCATTATAAATTTTCTTGGGTTAAATATAAACCTACACTTGGTTCAACATCCCATCATACTTTTGAGGTACTTTTCAATGCAAAATGACTGGTATGTGTTTCCATATGAAGCAAAACAGCGCAAATTTCAAAAGGATCTAAAAACCAGTGAGCCATCTTTGCTTAACGAGAGCCTTTTGTACTTAAGGCTTACCATAAATCACAAAGTTTTCTTGGAAAGCCGAATGTCAAAATGCGAAGCAAATATTTATTTACATCCATCCAACGAGAAAAATCAACCCAACCTGTATCACTATGACAGCATTACTGATACTTTTCTTAAAGATCCGTTTTGGGTTAACTACAAATTAAATTTTGAGGACGAAGAATGGAAAAATGACTACTTAAACACGATTCCAAAATATTCATTGCTCATTTGTCAGAATGACAAGTTAGAATCGATCTGTAGTAATGAATCTTACAAAAAGACTTGGATATCAACTGTGTTAAATGATATAAGACCAGTAAGGATAATCGAGAGAATATTAATTTGGATAAATATGGTACATTCGGAAATTTATGTGCATTGTCCATATTGTGATCCATGTGAACCATTTATGTTAATCCAACTCAATAAAAATAAGTTTTCAAGTTCCAAAATATGGCTGGATCAAAAAATTGAAATGCTTGGTCTTGACAAAATGTTTCCGAATGCTTTTGACGTTGAACTATATGAGTACAAAGCTATCAGTGACAACTTAAGAATTGAAGGCGTAATTTCAGCAAAAACAGTGCTACGTCAAAATTACAAGCTGAAATTAAAAGCCGCAAATTATTTTTCGTACATGGCTGATACTCATATCATTTCGAACATTTTGCCCGGAAACTCAAGTTTAACATATTATAATTCTGATGCTCCTACCAAAGGACACTGGTCATATGTAAAAGTTGATTCTTGTAAAAGTTTCAATTTTGTCAGATATCATCCGAAACTACAGCCAATACTTGGACGACACGCAAAAAAGTATTTAAATCAATTTCAAGATATTGGTTTGGTAGTGAATAGAAAACGTTTACGATTTGTGAGTTGTCATAAAGAACAGCCACATTGGATACACCAGTTGAATGAGTTAATTTTTGTGTTTGACGTTTCTACTTGGTTGCTTCTAATAATTGCGCTTTTTATTGCACCTTCTGGGATTCAGTATGCAACAAGCATTTTATGTAGTTTCAAGAAATGTCCTATAGTTTCAAAGCATATACTATTTGACATATTTGCATCAATAATGGACCAATCTTCTAATTTATTTTCACATTCGAACTTGAAAAAGGAGCCCGTTTACAGTTTAACATTTGCATTTATCCCTGTGGTAGTTCTTGTGTTGGGCAATCATTATAAAGGTGACAATATTACAAGGTTAACACTCGATCCCCCTTTGGTACCTTTTGATACATTCGATAGCCTAATATATAATAAATTCAAGACGCTAGTGCGAACAATAAAACTGTCACCAGATAACTATTATTTAATAAGAGACAATTTAGGTGTGGAAAGGGACTTTTTCCAAGAAAACGGCCATGAAGCGTTTCCAGTTGTTTCTTTGTTGTGGTTCCAAATTATGCTTCGACGACCATTGCACTATATAACTAAACTTTGCAATTTGGGAAACGAACTATCAAAGAAATCCTGGAAATATATTAATAATTCAAGAATCGAATTACCTTGGAACGCAACAGCTGGAGACCCTTATGATCCAAGTCGTCGAGAAAAGACTCGCGATATCCTAAAAGCGCATATAAGAACGTGTACCAAAGCAGCTATGATTCTTTACGATAACGATGCCATCGTTTTATATAATAGATTGAAAGTACAACAAAAACCAGTGTTTTTTGGGAAGGACATAATAACTGAAAACTTAGCGGGATACAGATTTCTTGGCCATTTTCCTACACCTATAATTACAAAATTTAAGCAGTTCTTTCAGACTGGTATTCAGAACTGGTGGCAATCACATTTTCAATGGTCTCTTAAAATTAAATCTAGGACTGACGAATTTAATTTGAAAGCGTCTCAAAATATAACACTAACTGAAAATAGACAAAATGGTAGTCAAATTTATGTACTAGGTATGATTCCCTTGGTAGGTTTTGGGCTTTCTACGTTGACATTTATTTTCGTAGATAGAAACATTTGTCATTTATTTTTTAAACAAGCCAGAAAAATGGTGGCATATTGCAAACAAAGGAAAACAGTAAAGTCTATTCAATGTAAAACAACTAATTCAAGCAAATGCGTTTTTGTTGAATATAATGGCAAAAAATCCAAGTTTTGCAAAAAGGAAAATGATTCAATAGTAGATGGTAAGCTATGATGAATAAAAACCAATGGCATATATGGCCATATTTGTTCAAATAAATTCAATATGTTAAGCATGTATAAAATATATTATACGAGGATTACTCAATTTAATGTCATCAGGACCTGTATAGTACTGGGATGGACTTTTTCTAAACGCAGAAGCCAGTAGTTTCCAAACTTGATGTATTTCGACTTACGAATTATGAAAATATGTTATACTTTGTACAATTTATTAATTATTCAATTGGTTTTGCGCTTATGAGAATAGGGGGTATCGATAGGAGAGTTAAATTATTTAGAACTTTTCCATGGGTTAATGTATATGTAGCTTGTATACTAGTTGTGTTCTTCCTCTGTTTTACTAATATGTTTTTAGCTTTTTGAGGTACTCAATAAAGATAGGAAGATTATTCAAATAATTTATAATCTTTTAAGCACTTCAGCCAAAATTAAATACCAAACATTTTTTTAAGAGTTTTTGAAATTACGATATTTTTTATTGATCTAGATTTTTTGCAAACATGTTTTTGCCAAAAAACTGTTGCGAAACAATGTTTTAGTTTACGGAAATTTTACGGAATAATATGTAAATTTGGCTAAATGTTTTGAAAACCTATCTGAAAGGTTGCCGTCTCTTTAACATAAAATTTAGAAAGAACTTTATCTAGTTTAAGAATAGAACTGTTACTATTTAATTACCCAAAACATTAATAAACTTATAAATGTGTAATATTTTACGTATTTGTACTGTTTCAAAATTCAATTACTTCATAATTTTAAAATATTAACTGTATTATAAGGCATTAAACATAATTTTTACAATTTAATTACAAATTTGATAACCATGAGAGATAAAAAGAAATTAAGACGCAAAGCAATGAAAACACAATGCATCTATATTGTAATTATGTATAAATAAATGCTTTAGAAAGTTGTATATTGCATTAAATATTCAAAACTACAACTAAATCGAAACCACTTAGAAAGTTCAGCCATGTAATATTTGTAAAATATATACTGGAATAAACATATTTTATTTTATAAACCTTACCTTTCCTATATAGGGTAACAACAGATTATTTTGTACAATTTTTTTAACGAAATACGTGACCTGATAAACTTCGTATGAAATATTATAAGTTTAGAATTTACAAATTGCATACTCTTGTTTCTTACTTACTTGTTTTCATCCAACTGAGTAATTTTAACCTGAATTTACAGCATTCAATCAGTAACAGCCGAAACCTAATTTACTATTCAAGTCTTTAACAAAATCTACGTTTAACATACTAAAAAGAATCAAGCAGTATCAACGTTACCACATTACGTACAATATCATCACAAATTAACAGACCAAGTTGAGCTCTTGCAATGCCGTATGGCCCCAAACTAAACCCAATCGGTTTACAAGCTTTCAACATTTTCTTGTGTTCCTTCTTCCTCAAATAAAAACCCCAAAACCTCAAGAAACGTTTGGAATTTTCAAGACAAATATTTACTAGAAAGGTAACTAATAATGCCATAGTTAAAGCTACCACTAGCATACCAATAACAAATATATAGCTTACAAAAGAAAGCTTACTATACATATTTAAAGTCATGTATCCACAACAAGACGCTAGAAGTATCCCGATAAAAATTAATTTTTTCAGAAAAAATCCATAAGATGATTCAGCAATTATGAAAATAATCTGAGCTGTTCTATAGCGAATAAATCGATTGTGAAATTGATCTAACCAATTTGTAGAAATTGTACTCAGGTAAAATGTTGATGTGAAATGTATCATTCTTTCTATTAATGTAATAAATAGTAAAAGAACAGAAAGAAATGAATGTGCAATAAAAAGTGCACCGCTTCCATACAAAACGGCGGCACAAGATTTCACAAACAAACTGGATCCAAAAACTAATTGAAATGGAAGAAACGAAAAAGTATATGTTACACCTATTACACCAGGTGGTCCCAAAGATATTGCTAAGGAAAATCCGTACATGAAAAGTTCAAAGATGGAATGGGTACCTAAAAATCGTAAATTGATGGAAATATTTCCACTCCACACATTTTCAACCGAGGCACTAACTTGGCAGCACTGATTGATAAAATATATTATATCCGAGTGATGGAAATTAATCATAATCGATATCGGAAAAAACGCTATCATGAATAAAGAGGCTGTGGCGTATATGATAATTTCCTCCACATGTTGACTTGTATATGTTTTCCAGTGGAAAACTAACCAGCTGAATCGTAACATAAATAATAAGAATACAATTAAAATAACTAGTTGAAAATAAATTCGACAGGTTTTTGGATTTTTATTCCAGAAAAGGGGATTTTTGATTAAACGTTGCGAGTGCTTGTCAGCGTACCACGGAAGTGGTATTATTTTTTGTAGGTAATAATGTGACTTAAAGGCGCCCGACGTGAGTGACATTTTTAATAACACTGTAAATACTTTTTATTTATCTTGTTGGTTGCAAGATAGCCCGACGTGTACTGATATTTCCGGATTTTTTAGCCACATGTATTGTACTAACTTCTTCTTGATCGATTATGAATACTTGACAGGGCTTTTTCTGCAACTAAAATGTTGCAAAATATTTAAGGTAGCAATTTTGAATTACTTGGGTTTTATTTTTTTAAACCATATTTAAGAAAACAGTTAGCAACTAAACTTACTTAAAATACAGAAGAGCATAGATTTTTTCATGTGGTGGTTTGTTTCTTACTTGAATGTATAGACCACTTTTAACTTTTAGAAACATGAATATTTTAAAATGAGGAATTCTACCTATGTTTTTCTATCGATTGCTAATAAATATTTTTGATTTTAAATTTAAAAAAGTGGAAAAAATCGATTTTCAAAATCTTTTTAATTCAAATCTCAGTATTTCTGAATAATATGCAGAAGAGTGGTTTATGTTATCGAGAACAAATTTCTGAAAATCATTGTGAATTCAGAAAGCTTTAGGAATCTCAACGCTGTTTAACTAGGCCAGTGTAAGTTTTATTTAAAAAACAGTTAGTTAGTCTAAGTTTGAAAAACTATCTTGGCAAAATTTATTTACTTCAAAACCATTGTAGTTGTTTTACTACCATGAATAGCTATCAAAAATAAAACTAATGCTTGTAGGCTTATGGAATAGTTTGTGATCCGAAAAAGTGATGTCGGTGATTTCGAATAAAAAGCATCGTTGACTTGTAAACACGATTTCTATAATATGTAAGTACAAGCTCAATTGGTTACGTTCAAAATAACTTTTATATTGAAGTCTTGCTTTTGTTGTAGAATCTTGAATTAATGTTGCAGCATTTTAATGAAAACAAATAGGACATAGATTACATTCTCTTCAATACGTTGCATCTAAGACATTTTTACGCAATACAGTTTAGTATGTATAAAACACAAGACGGTTTGAAAATAAATCAATATGCAAAATTTGGCACGATTTTGGTTACAATTATGTCGACATAAAGTTAATACTTATGTCTCACATTATAAGGAGTCCAATAAAACTAGGGTAACCAAATTACGCAAAATATCGTCACCAATAAGTACACCAAGTTGAGCTCTTCCTACACCATAGGGTCCCAAGTAAAATCCAATCGGCTTGCAAGCTCCTAAAGTTTTCTTGTGTTCCCGTCTTATCAAATATAAACCCCACAATATCATAAAACATTTTGAATGTTCCAGAGAAATGTTCACAAGAAAGGTTAGTAATAATGCCACAGTTAATGATATCAGTAATAATGCCACAGTTAATGATATCAGTAATAATGCAACCATTAACATATAAGTTACTAAAGAAAGTTTACTATACATTTTTAAGGTAATATATTCACAACAAGAAGGTATTAGTATTCCAATAAAAAAAAGATTTGTTAGAAAAATTAAAAAGCCAATAAGTAGAATGCGCAATAATGAAAATAATCTGAGCCGCTCTAAAACGTATTAGTCTATGGTAAAATCGATGAAAAGCATATAATGAGAACCCGTACCTACTTGAGAGCTCACGAGATGGATTTAATGAAGTGAGTTAGTTAACATGCGATACATATAAGCGATAGACCGGTAAAAAGTGCACCAGATTCAAATTTGAAGGAAGGACCCGTTAAAGCCCGTACCCTCGGGTTTCTGTGTCCACCCCCGCGGGTTTTGTTATATCTGAAAGATAGTAGTTTCTAAATTTGATGTTTTTCCTGTTTGAAATTACGAATGGGTTGAATTATTAGACTACTTTTTGTTAAATATTGTAAATTTTGTTGAGGAGGTAATTTAATTCCAATGAGTAATTAGGGGACAAACCAATTTATATGTTGCGGATTGTTTTTTCTGGAAAAGGGGACAAACCCGACAATTTTAGACATATGACAATTATATTCCCTTTTAATAAATAAAAAAATTCCCATGTATTTATGCATAGTATGCAAACTAGTTGAATACTTCCACCAGTTTCCTTTTATTTCCTTTAGTTTTTGGAGATACTCGATAAAAAAAGGAAGGATTAATCCTATAATTTATAAGCTTTTCAACACGTCAGCAAAAATCTAATAGCAAAGGACAATTTTTAAGCTTTTTATGAAGGAATATGGTTTCAAATATTAGTGTTATTCTAGATATTTCATATATTTTGACCCGGAATTTTAGCCAACGTGATTTTTGTAAAATTCTTCTTAGTTTTACAGAAAATACAAAGTTATCTTTAATCCAAGATTTTGTCAAAATTGACAGCTAAAGAATTATGATTTAAAAGTACTAATAAAGTAAAAGTTGTGTAACTTTATTGATGAAATCGAACCTAGGGCTCCATTACGGAATATGCTTATAATCTGTGTAATCAGCGTATCAAAATTGATATGGGATAAAAAGTCTGTCTGTCGGTCTGTCTGTCTGTATCCACGATATCTTCCAAACGGCTCAACTGATTTACATCAAACTTGGTATACACATTCATATGGTCCATGGGAAGAAGCCTATTGAATTTGGGCCAAATCGGCCCAACGGTTTTTGAGTAACGGCCAATTTACGGTTACATGCATTTTAAATAGGCGAATTTTTTTATTGCACCAATCGA
>JAQFXM010000941.1:0-38618 GCA_034693345.1 Entomobrya multifasciata | reverse complement strand
ATTGTAGATATACATTATACATACATATTATAACATAACGTATATTTTTATATCCGGAAAAACGTACTCATACCACCTGAATTCAGGATTTGTATGCAGTGAATATATCTATAATATGCATGTACTGAAAACTCTCAAGCAAGCAGCAGCATTGCATTTTAACAGTTTTCCAGTAAAAAGTAGAGCCGTGTGTTATGCTGTAGAATTTCTCGTACTGCTATATACTGTTATACTGTCTCAAAGAATAATACTTTTCAGCAGACGAGCCAGGGCTAGAAAAACTGAAAGCACACTGACAGTATCCTTCATATATTTTACTTCAATGCAACGTCACAGAAAGAAGGAAAGATAAGAAACGAAAGAATAACAAGGCAAGGGAGATAGAGGCTGAGGCTCTCCTTACTTTTATTATATGGAGTCGTGGAATATATGTATATGTAGAAAGCATTATGCGTGAATGTACATTCCGGCTTGAGATACTTATAGATGAGACATCAGGTAGGGCATATATGGGGTATTGTTTAATAATGAAAGATACCATGTCACGTTTTAAAAGTTGCAGTGGAAGTGGAAATGAAATGGGAAAATGCGAGAGAGAAACGATGAACCGGACAGCAACACTAGATGAGCCAGGGATTACATATGACACTAAAATCGACAGAGTGTTGTGGTTGCAGTTGTGTGACTGTGCCATGATATTTGCTATATATACTGTGTTCAGCTACCAACATCCACATTTCGTGTTTTCACTATTTTGATTAAGACCTAGATGAGTTCATTCAAGTCCGTTTTTTTTCCTCAAAATAAAAACATGTACCATGTATACTGGTACGGGTAGTCTTGAACCCATATTGCACTCCAAATGCACATGTATTTTTCAAAAGATGTTCAGTACAAAGCTCAAGTTCTTTCGTACAAACATAGTTTCATCTGTTACAGCAGTACGCACTTTGTGTGGGTATTTGAATCGGGATGGATGGGTTTGATGGGTAAGGTGGTGGTGGTATGAAAGAAACGGAATAAATGTCGTTTCGCCCTTCTTCGTATCATGATGAAAAAGTTGTTATTATTCTTTTTGCTGGAACTGGGGATATTGTGGCAATGTGTGTTCGTAAGTTCAAACTGTGTACGTAGGTACACATATGGAGTTTCATTTCAGAAAAAACGAACAAAGCAGACTTGCTCTTGGCATGGCATCGTTATATCAAACCAAAATAATAACACTACAAGCATCTACCATTTATCGTGGGGTTGTTCAACAAAATAATATGAGACTTTTGCTTGCTTTCCGTATATATTTCTTCTCTTCTATTTTACTGAAATAAACACAGACATACAGAATGAATACCAACTTACCGTGGGGAAAAGCCATGAACCACGTATAAGAGCAACAACGAACGGCAGTGGTGGTAGTGGTTTTTGTCTCTTCCAAATTGTATGCATGCATGCACCTACCAAACCAAGCCATCATCGAAATTTGTGTGGAAGAGTTCATTCTTTTTTGGTTTGCTTTTAAATGTAGATGGTCTGGTTTTGGTTGGTAGATGTGCATAAGCAGAAGAGAAGGATTTCCAATGCAATCGTCATAAAAACAACATCCCATCTCACCAACCCTAACATTATACACACATCTTTCAAACTATCTAAATACATGCACTCGTTGCAACAACGTGGATGTTTTAACGCAACAAAACTTTACTTACTGATCGCTGTTCAAATAAAAAAATATGTGATTATATGCAGCATAATGCATTTTCTTCAAAAGTCAACAGCAGAAAATATGCTTACTCTCAAATACAGATGAAGAAATGAACACAGATTTAATTTTATGAAAAAACTTTTTTTTACAATTTAGTCATTGTGATTGTGACTTTATGACAGTGCGAAATCAAAAAGCCTGGCTTTAAGGTGCCTGACTTGCGATTTTGCAAGGTACCAACGAAAAGATTTCGAGAGATATTCCTGTCCCAGTTCGGTTCTCTTTTTCTCTCTCTTGATACAATCTTTATACTGCTTTTATACAATCCAAAAATTGTATGTACCTGTACAGAATCAGTATGTATAACATTTCCACATATCTAGTTTGCCTACATCTACAAAAAAATCCTTCTGTTTGGATCCCGGTGTCATTTGTTTGTACAACTGCATTTTCACATGTCCTCAAAGCAAACCTGGTGTTCAAATGAAATGTACTCGGTAAAAGGCTCATTGTTGTTTTCTATGGTTGTAATTTTTAATTTTAAACATGAAAGGGGAAAATATGGTATCATTTATATTTTATTTGAAAAGGCTTATCGAAATATCATTCGTTCTCTTAATAGAGATAAAAAACAAATTTCCAAGATTATATCTTCTTCATCTAATGTTCTCTTACTCCACTTGGATAAGAGTTTAATTGAATTCATTGATTTTCTCGACACTCAAATTGAGTAACTCAACTCAATAGAAGCAAAGTATTATATTCCTTTACACGTCTCATTTTAGTTCAATAATCTAGCCCAGTGCTCAATGGATTACCTGTAGTCTTTTAAAAAGGGGTAAGTTTGGTTCTCAAATGACAGATCCTTTAAACTCCATACAAAACTTGTGGATAAATGATCACATCATCCTTTAAGGGAAATCTTACTTCATGTCCAGAATTTTCTGCATGCAACATACTGTTCAATTATAACTTTCTGCTAATATACTTTGACGAAATTCCTGTTTGATTGCGTCAGTTACAAAATCGTTCTTTATGGCATGATTTAATGTTCTTACTGTAGACATGTTTAAATGTTCAGGTATGTAACAATACCACCGGGCATTTTAAATTAATTTTAATTACATCAAATACATAAACTGTGTAATCTGCCAGTGTTGGGAATTCGTTTGAAAGTTACCTTCCATTTTATTGTTGGTAAAGACTCTATGAACTTATAGCTTATCAGGTAAAAATCATTTGCCTTGTGCGACCTTACTTAATTAATTGCAAGAATCGTGGAATTTTCAGATGAAATCAGTCTTATTAAGCAAACCTACTACGATGCTAATCAAACAGCTAAGATAATTGGCTAAAAATCTCATCTCAAGCATCAATCAGTGCACTGCAACATAGAGATCAACCACTAGAATTGGTTTTGATGCGGGAATCGGTGCTTCGTTTTCTCTTACGCTACATTCCTAAGTAATTTTCAGTTTTCTACAATCACCAGAAAAAATCCTCTGGGAAATGAGAATCATTCAGACAAGACATATCAGATTCTTTTAACTTTTAACTACAAAGCAGCAACTCTCACTGGAAAGTATTGGTATTAAGTAGTGAGTGATTAGAAAGTACATTTTCATTTCTCATGGAAAACTTGTGCGAACCACTAATGTGCATTTTATGTATAAGCTTTCTATATAACAAACACAGAAAATGAGCAAAGAGCATTAAAAATCGGGGATAATTCAAGTAGTGGTCCCAAAGGAAATACGAAGGGATGAGATGAGGTAAGATAAAAAGGTGGGGAAAATAAGAAAATTGAGTGATAGAGTTGCTGCCAGTCATATTCTATTACTATCAAGTAACATACAAACACTGCAATGAAAATCGGAAGGAAAAAAGGAAGCACATTGCATAGATTGTAGAGAAAGATGTGTTCATGCGAGTTTCATCTTATTCTTCAGAGAATGATGATTATCGAGTTGGTTACGTGGTGGTGGTGGTCGCATAGTAAAAGATGCCAAAAGCTCTTTGCCATGCTTAGCATGTTTTTACAGACTTATACCATCATCTTTACCACCACCGTCTCACGTAGTTTTTTGTCCCGATCGTTACAAGCACAAAATTTCTGCTCTCTGTATGTTTTTCACAATCATCCCCCTTTTCTCTTGTTCACGCATCACATTGCCGTTCATCCTTCTCTGTACTTTGTAACATCAGTCGTCTTTCCTGTTGGTATGCTGTGCTGTATCTCATCATCATCAGGAAGAACGGCAAAACGGCACTCACGCAAAGTTGCGTATGCGTAGTAGACAGCAACTTGCTTGTATTCTTCTTCCATTCGTTATATTCGCATAAAGCATCACACCACGACTCGCTTGTCATCGTGATCACATCAGAGAACAACTGCAACTTGGGGATAAACTTGTAATAAGACCAGAGAATATAATGAATGGAGGAAAAAGAAGAGAGAAGAGGGTTGTTGTACTGTAGCTTTGAATGCTGAGAATGGCTCTTCTAACGGAAGCCTGCTAAAGCCAGCTTCTCTCATTTATGCATCCATGCACTAGACTGAGAATAATTTTTCCTCCAGAATCTCAAGTTTCCAGGAGAAAAGAAACTTTTCATTCTCCCAGGCACCATCGCTCCAGCTTCACCCTCTCTCGCTCTCTTATTAACTGAATCAGTTTGAGAGGATGAAATGGAGTGGTGGAGGAGAGCGACACGTGGAATGTAGGGAAGCTGAGGGAAATCTTGTGGTTGGTATTATTATGGGATTTATGAGCGAAAATGAGGAAACTGCAATAACGAGAATTAAAATCTCCAACATTCTTCTTGTTACTTTTTTGATCGAATACATTTATACATGTCATGCTACCATATTCTAGCTATTACGTTGGAATCCCATGAATGCACCAAATGCAATGAAAATAGTTTTGAAACTCATACTTTCATGCAGATAATGATTGTAATCATAATAATGAGCAACGCACGGCAAGAAGCTGAGCTTAGCTTAGGTTTGATTTAATATTAATAGTTCCTGTCTGTCGTGTCGTGTAAGTGTAAAATGTATAGTGCAGTGCATTAAGAAAATTAAAGAAATATACATGCTAAAGTCTTGAATTTACTAAAGAATTTCCGTGAGACAAAAAATGGCAATCTTTTTAAAAAACTATGTCATCTGGGATTTGAACGGTACCATTTAACTGTCAACCAGGTAAATTGAGCGACATTTTGGTTAAAAGTTTCAAGCAAGTGTGCTCAGCTTTATATTTATAGGGAAAGAAGAAGGAAATTTAAGCAAGGTAGAGATTCAAGCAGGCAGGGCAGAGAATCTTCTCTCCTTTTAATGTCTACATTTGTGTTGATGTTGATAAGAAGTGAAATGCACAATAATAACTACAGTAGTGGAGATTGGAGATGCACAAACCTGGACATTCTTTCAATGCAAGATGCACGTGAAATATAAGCCGAGATTTTTGAGGGTTAGGTTAGTTATAAGTTATATGAATATTTTTCACTGAGAAACATTTTATAAACCTTTTCGGAGCATAGGAGGATATAAGTATATCAGTTTGTTTTTTTGTGTATGAAGTACAGTACACAATAAGTTTGTTATAAAAGTTCATCTGGATCTTATAAGTATAGCTACGATAGAAGTACTTTTCACATTAATAATGCATTGAGACTTGGAGATGCACGATGCACGTATCATTATTTTCAACCTCTCCGATTCCTTTCCCTTTTCTCCTCTGTGCGTACAAAATCCTTGAGAGTAGAAGTACAAGGTAGCTTTTTTGCTTTATTAAGGAATCTTAGTAGTGCATCTGTATAGGCTATTATTGTCGTGATTCAAGTTACCTCGTCGTAGTACTGTTCGTATCCATTCATGCAATATACCATCTACATCCCTAAAATAGGTACACAACGCACCTATTTATATCATACAATATTTTCGTATATATGTTATGTATCATCGTACGTTATAAAAATCTTACAGGTTGCTGCTCAGCTATGATTTGGTTTTGGCATCCCATGAACTTTTTATTCATCTCTTTCTTCCCCTACCATTTTTCCAGCGAGCATTATTTGTGTACACAGCCAGCTTAAAATATGTACTTTGTGAACTGGAAAGGAAAGGTAGAAAAGGTCAGCAAACGCGGAAAGATGCATTTAAAAATTGAATACGAACCCTAACTTCCTTTTCCGTAATTTATTATGCAATACCTTTTCCGAGATTCGTTTTTTATTAAATCAGGTAGACATATACATAGATGCTTAGGTGCATAAGTTTACCGAAGCTATTTCAGACCTAGATTTTTATGGTGTACTATTTCCAGTTCTACTTCAGTATGAAGCCTTGAAATGGTTTTGGGGAAGATAAGATGGGAATGATGTTGGACATGTTTTCGTGGACAATTTTCGTCATCAAAACTGTCTCCTCACCGAGTTCAGATACAATTTCGTTGTTTAACCAACATCGTCTAGCTTACGTACATTTTTCTTTTTTCTTGTGTTCACAACTAAAAGGCATTTCGTATAATAATATAACTTGACAAATGAAAACGTTTAGAAACCTGCATATAAATGTTTTAATAAATTTGTACCACCAACAAACCATTTGCTTCTGAGACTGACCTAACCATGCAGGAAATAAATATTATTTCGATGCCATTTTTTCGTTAAACATATTAAACTTAATTGCAAGGAGTTTATGTTATTTTTCAAATCGAGTTAATTTTACTTTGCGACATTGCGACTGGTAGAAATGTATACACGCTAGAGTCATTGAATCTGATCATTAAATTCCAGATTTAATGGTAATGATACATACACGTACAATGACAAGATAGTCATGATTATGATATTCTTGAAAGGTAATAGTAGTAAGGATTGTTTGTAGTTTGTATGTGACAGGGTGATGTACCTTATCTTTCCACATTTCATTTCTTTTTCATGCATGTACTCAATGCACTCTCTGACATGAATGCAGATGCAGAGTCTGTAAATGTCATGTGGGAGGAAGGGATGATAATGGCAATGAAACGTGCATCCGACAAAATTAAATAAAAAATACATCGAATGAGATTCGCTGCTGCTGCTGTGCATGTATGTGTTAGAAATGATTTTTCTTCATATTAGAGATGATATAACGAGTAATGAATATCATTATCTACCAGACTTAACTTTTGCAAATGCTCATTTACAAAGTGAAACCCGAATAATGAGGATAGAATTATTAAATGGTTTTTCTTAGGATGATGATGATGACGCGTCTTTATGATGGATTACTTCTAGTAACAGAACATAATAACTGAATGAAAATGAGTTGTAGGGGGAATCCTTTTAATTTTCCAAGACCATTTTCTGAGAATACATTGTTAAAATATGCCTCCTTCATGCAGTGGATAGAAAAGCAAAAGATGCCACTAAATGTTACTCATAAAGAAAACGACAACAGGTTGTAAAATGTTTAAGAGCATGTTAATAAAAAATGGACATGTGTTTTTAAGTGTTACATGGTTATGGCTGTATGTGCTGATGGTTTACGAGGAACCAAATTATGCGGGAGAGATGTTTTACCACTATTAACTATTATTCATCTATGTGTTTTACATGTTCGATTATTACTTTCAACTTACTACAAAGCATAAGTAAATATATACTAAAATCGATGTCTGGTTCTCCGATAAAAGGATGATGAACAAGAAAAGGTCTCTTCTATCTCTTAAAGAATTTATTACAGAAAAATATCTAGTAATGGGCACCGATTACTCCAAACGATGGTCTTGATTGAGATATCAAAGATATGATGTGCAATGATAATGTATAATAGTTGTACAAGAGAATGGGGCTCTCACTGTATAATTGAAACGTATACTCTGAGAACTGTTTTTCTTTCTGATTGAGTACTGAGCCTGTTTGTCTTATAACTAATCAAGTAAAACCAAAATCTCTGGTGTTCTTTGGTAATTCTTTTGTCTAACTCGAGCCAGTGAAACTTAAATTTTGGTATGTTAATTACTACGCGTGCCTGTATGCTGCTAAAGAACTAATGCATATCACATGTCATGTCATGTCATGTAAGATGATGTTTCATTAATCATGTCCTCTTCCTCATTGATCAATTGCAATGAAAGACATGTTTTTTCTAAAAGGAAACCTGCATTTGCATGCATCCTTCGGTGGCTTAAAATAAGCACCGAAGAAATGACATTGGCAAAAAAAGCTTTGGAAGACTGGAAGTATAGTAACATCTCAGTTGCTGGGAATCTCCCAATCCCAACTCCCAAGAAAGCTTATATAATTTCATTGATGAAGGATTCTCAAATGGCAATTTTTCTCCCAGGGAAAATAATAACATTACAAATCAAATTGCATTAAAAGCTTATAAAACATGAACATCAAGCTCACTCTAATTAAACTCTTTCTTCGCTTTCGCTGTCCCGCAGGTAACCTACCTCGCATAAAAGCTACAGACAAGAACAAACCAATTGCATACACATATCGACAAAATGTTGAAAGCATAAATATTATAGGAGCTCATGATCCATGTCGTCATCATTTCAAGCAACACCCCACAGCTAAGTAAAAAGCCAGTTGGATCAAAATACACAGAAGTCAAACGGCTTGGTCTTGTTTCCACATCGCAGCTATGTCTGAATTCTGAATACGGTATGGCTTGGGTGATATGATGGCACTATATGCTTGCATAATATTTTTAAATGGGATTGATACGCAATACTCATTCATGTTTATGCAGAAAAAAATTTCATTCTCACTCACTTCACAAAAAAGAAGTATTTTTATTCCTACTAACGCTACGCTATCACGGTTGTTGTATGTAGCAAACAAAACTGCAAATTCATTTCAGTCAATACAACTTGCAAACAAAACGACCAAACAACAAGATAATCATGATTACAGGTATGAACACAAAGACAAGCACCACTGTAATAACAACCCAGTAGTATAAAATATATGCGTGCTTTAATCTTGCCTTTGCCTTCACTCGTTCGTACAATAGCAAAGAATTATTTTGATTTGCACTGTGTAATAAGCCGCAACCCTTTCATTTGACTTTGCATCACACCCATATAATTCAAATATTCATATGCATAGGACATGTTTCTAGGAATACAGCTATTATCTAGCCAAGTGCTTAATCAAAAAGAGAGCTAGAAAAGCAAAAGCTGTATTTTACTTTTACAACATACTATTATATGTGGATTGGATATGTCACTGCACAGTGCACTGCACGCAGTAAATATTCCAGTAAAATTCATTCACTATAAAAAACAACCAAGCAAAATACCTGAACCTCAAAAGATTGAACTGCTAGTCCATTCGAATAATTTACATTTTATGCTCACTACATTTTTTTGTATGCCCGGAGGAGTAAGCACCAGCAAATCAGCTTGGCGGACTGGTCTTGATTGTACAATAACCCAACACATTATCGTGCAATCAAAACAATGTAACGACCATTCCTAGATATTATACCTATATGCAATGTACTTAATATTACAGAGCAAATTCATCTGAAAGTTGAAAAGGGTTATGCCATGCTAGAATGGCATAAATTATGCCTTTCCTTCAAATCCATTGTACAACCCATAATCTCTAAAGAATACATTTTGAATATTTTAATGTTAGGCAGTAGGATTTTATTACGCCTCCCATTTCATTTTGTGACATGCTTTGCATTTGTAGTGAAACGTTGACACAAGTATTGATCATGTATAGCTAGCGGTACCACGTCACGTATTGCAAAGGAGAGAGAAATTTCTTCCAATTTGTAATTTAAAAAATGATTTTGATAATGCATTATGCAAACTACTCGGTTTGGTTGAATATTTCATTTCAATTCCGTCCACTACAACAAAAAGGATTATATAATGCATAGTTGTGATGTGGGCTGTGGACTTGTGTGCAGAAAGGATTCGATATCTTGATACAAAACTTTATGGCAAAAAAAGTTTCTTTGTCTGCAACGTAAGTACGTTGGTTATACTGTCCTGTTCAATAACACTTACTTTTTTTATGAAACTGGAATGTTACTCACCCTTGATGATGATGACATGACATGTAGGTAAATGAGAATGATGACGATGAGCGATAGTTGTTATTCGCCAGTTGGCTTATAGTACTTGAAACTCACCCTACTACCAATTGAAAGCACCAATCTACATCACGCATGCAAGGAAAGGAAAAAGCAAATAAAAAGCTCATTATAATGTTTCATGCTTGGAAAGAATGAATGTGTGTATATAAAAAAGCTGAAGTATAATGTTTTATATTTTTTCTTCATTACAGCTAACTAGTGGTGGTGGTGGTAATGGTAATAGCTATGCTGGATTTTTGTATGTAAAACAGCTTGAGTAACGAAAAGGTAAAAATTCAATTCAACTGTTTTTTACATGGTTGTCTTGCATGAAAAACATCTTGACAAAGTAAAAAAAGCTAAGCTATACTAATGCAGTGCGAGAGAAACAGCTTGTTTTCTGGGGGAGTTAAATAAATGTACAGTGTGTGATATTACGAATATTATGATACACGTAATGCAATCGTAAAAAAAGAATCTCATGTTATACAGAAAGCATACTAGTGTGCTTATGCTTCACTTTCGTTGTTTGTGTAAGCAAACTTGCTGTGAACGAAAAAGGGGAAAGTCGAGGAACTCTCTGGTGTGTGGTGATGAAATGGAATGGATGTTTGTAAAAGTTAGCGTCGTTGTATGAATAAAGCTTGTTCCTTTTTCCAGCTTGCTGGGGGTTGGTGAGAAGGATAATGATGACGATGAGATGAGCTGTGTGCTGTGTGTAGTGAAGATTTTTTCTTTTGGATGAGGAAGCAATAAGCAGTGAAGTTTTTCTTTCTTTACAAAAAAGTTATATCATGACATCCTATCCTATAGAAGAAACTCAGCTTGCATGTTTGCATTTGTCCGTTCTTTCTGGACGGAAGATAGATTATTAGTTGGCTCTTTTGTTGTATTCTTTAATAACATGAGGTTGTGCAGTGCATGCTATGCAAGCAAGGCATGCATGTGAAGAAATATGGATTTCTTCAGGAGGCAACAGCAAATAAGAGTTTGGTGGAGAGTTGGGCTTGCTTGCATGAGAGAAGTCTGACATTAAATAAATTAACAGAATCAGAATGGAGGGGGATGAAATTATTTTTAATATAACATCTCTTTTTCTTACACTGTCTATTACACACGGAATGGAATGAAACTTGTTTTATATCGGTATAACTATAACTAATAATAATAACATAGCCAATGCTTAGAAGATGAGTTGATCATAAAATGGGCAGTTTCGAAAAGTAACGATAATGGAAAAAGATTATCTAGTCAGGCTTGTAAACGAAATAATTTTGTCGAAGTTTTATGATATGCAATTGTTATACAAACAAAATGGAAGTACCGCAAAAGCATCTCTTGGAGAAACAATGAATTAGAGCGAATTTTCATTGACACCATTTGTTTAACTCAATGGAGTGATTAAAACTCTGAAAAATTAATACGAACAGCTTACTAGGCATGTTATAGCTAAACCTAAAAATCAATACGCATCTATTAATATAAAAATGCTCAAGCCCTGTTTAATTGAAGCTTTGATCTCACCGAAATTACCCCAGAAGTAAAATATTTATGCTGAAATTTTAGTGACTAGAAACTTGTCAGCTATTAAAATCCTAATGACACGTTGATGGGGTAAATTGATAAATCAGTTAAACCCAAAAAGTGTTAATAAATTGATGTAATGTTAATGCTATGATACATATGGTTGGAACTCTTATGAATTTATCATTACATAAATAAGGCGAGGTTGATCATGGGATTCCTTCCCTATGTTTATATTTCTACTAAAGATGCACCACAAAAGTTATATGAAGCACGACGGTTGCATTCGACTAGACAGGTACTTGTTGGTAACTAACTGTGAAGAGATATTCATCTAAATTGGAAAAAATAATGAGGTCTCTAGAAACTTGCTTGTTGTAATGGATGAAAGAAAGCACACAATTTTCATATTATTCTCGTGGTTGGGTCGAATATATTTAAGATATGTTTTGCTGGTATATATGAATTGAAAATGCTAAGAAGCAGACATAGGTATACAATATGCATACATACTGAATATACCTATAGCATCACTGGTTCAGTGAAAGGGTTGATTTTTGGCTTAATATAATAATGGAACAGTGAGAAAGATATTGCCTGCGGCATGGAATGTAAATAGATCCCAAGAAAAAGTGGGCACTGCAATGCACTGACTCTTCCATTCCAACTAAAGTCATGTTATATTTTCTTTTCTTGTTATGTTTGTTTCATTTTTGAAACATCATTGAAAATGATGATGATGCATGGATTGACTTTTGAATAAGAAAGAAAAATTAGAGGCAATCTTTACAAAAATGGATTTCAAGTTTGCTCTCCACTGGAGAGTCATGTTGCATTATTCCGTTTCATATTCCTAAACATCTAGTCAGTGTACCCATTTGTTGGCAGACCAGCCGTACAGGGTCTTGTCTCAAAGAACGAACGAAGAAAATATACTTGTTGAGTGAGATGAACAAGTCATGGGATTGAAAAAAGCTTCAGTGAAAAAGGGTTGCTCATATGTATTAGCATCCCTTCCTATGTATCATGATGCTTAAGCTTTTGTGGGTAAATTGATGACATATTACATAAGACTTGCTTTAAAGAAAAAATTCTCCATCCCTTACGCATCCTTGGGTCTAACGAAACTTGAGTAGTCATCAACTCACATTCAGAGCAGTGTACCATTATCACATGGGGTATTATCTAAATTATAGGGTCAGCTTCAAATGAAAACTGCCCACCAAACAATAAAAACATAGATGAACAATTGAGAAATGAAGAGATCAAACAGAAAAAAAGACCCTTTTTCTTCATATGACAGATATACTTTTACACGAACATCTATCTATTTTACTATTGACTGATTCTGAAAAAGGCAGACTTTGCTTTGGCTTTATTTTGACTACAAAAAACAATCCCCAAAAAACAATCTCGGTGCTCCATGTTGACTGTGGTAATTTCACATCCATGCAGCTTTACGTCTCTGGAAAAACAGTTTTTACTTGGACCTTCGTCCATATTTTTTTCCAAAAGTCTTTTTGGAAATAATCAAATAATGAGGGTTGAATTCGTGTTAAATGGAGTTACAAAAGTACTAAACAGTACAAAGGGAAGCGCAAGGGTACGGTTTACGGTACTCATTTACAAATCGTTTTATCTCTGTTCACTTTACTTTAAAAATCTTGCTTTCAATCTTTGTACACATTTTTCTTTTTCCTGTATCCAACATTTGTACATTTATAGTATAAGATTGATAAAATCTTCAGATTTGTTTCAAAAAGATAATAAAAATTTATGATAGAGCGAGATTAATAAATTTTTATAGCATAAGTAGCCAAATATAAAACTTTTTCAAGTTTCATTAATTATTCGACATCATAAAATGTTTGTATTACATTGATCATTTACTTATCGTTTTTAACAACGCAAAGCAAACGAAACAACTGGCTTGAAAAAGGCAGTAAAAGTTAAGACTAGATGCACTATTAAGTTGAAAGACTGTTTTACCAACAGATCATGGAACTGACATAATATTTTTTAATGCCATTTCATATCGCATCATCGTCCAGTTCATCAGTCAATCGTTGTGCGGTGGTGCCATCAACTTCATCTTCGCCGTGCATGTTGATTTTAATGATTCACTGATTCCATGTCTCACACTCGCTAACAAGATTGAAGATGGGAACAGTCCAGTCAGTCAGTCAATTTTTCTTGAAACATGATATTAATTACGTATATGAAATTACATGTAAAAAGTTTGTCAGGGAGTATGTGGTGAGCTGATTATGGTAAAGATGTGACCTGACAGATGTTAGTTCATGCGTATCAAGAGGTATGCTGTTTTTTGTCGGTTTCTCTTTTAATTGCATGCTATCTTTAATTACCCTTTCAACGCGATGTTTACTGCTGCTGTTTTGTAACGTGGGCTAGATTTGAAAGGATATGAATTTTTCAGACATATTTTTACGTTTTCGTAATGAATTTAAACTTTCACGTAAGTGTGTGAATATTGCACAATGGCATCACGTTGTGTTCTAAAAGAGTAAAAATGTTCCTTCCTTCTTAGAAAGCTTTGACTCATCTTATCATTAGCGAAATGATATCCTGTCATGTATGATATTTATCCACCCTAATGCAATGTCTTCGATTCAGTTAGCAAAAATGACATCATAATAATAATATTTCATGCCTCAAATTGCCCAACATTTTCATTTATACACATAATTTCTCGACGAATTAAATTTTTAATTATAGAGGGGAAAATTATGACTATTATGTCAATTTAATGTGAAATATTTTTAAAACCTAACGAGACGGAAGTTTCAAAAAGATCCAGATCCAAGATCAGCAGTAGTTGGTTATTAAGCGGTGACCATGTACGGTACATATAAAATTTACACGCTAATTGATTTGTCTTCTGGATTCCTGGATACCTACTTTCGTTGTGAAATGGCTTCACTAAACTTTACTGTATTGAAAGTTCTAAAGCTACTTCATACAACAGCATAAAAAGGGGATGGCGTCAGTGTGTCGATTGTCAATGTTGGACACGCAATCGTGTGATCCAAGTCTCATTCTGGGCTAGAAGAGCTGTCATCAACGAAAAGGGTGCTATTACTTTACCATGAAGGCTACATGCTTCGCAATTGCATTTGCAATAATTAATCACAAGTGATAAAAAATATTTCTCATAAATCTTAAATAGTGTGGATCTGATGATTTAATTTCAAATTTTCATTTTAAACTGTGGATAATGTTCGGGTGATTGCTTTTATCTGTCTGTTATTGCTGGTTTTTGATCTACTTGCTACTTATATTAATCACAAACTTACGATGTAATATGTAGGCGTAAATCTGATACATGTACTAAACAGATTAACATTTTAAGAAATTAATTTAAAAGGGGAAACACTAAATGCTACACACTTAAATACTAGAATGTTAATTTGCTTAGTGGATAATTTTTTTCTCTAATTTTCTTTGTCTATAGAATCTGTTACCGGTTTATATGACAGTGTCCAACCGAAGCATGTCAATTTGGAGTACTTGAAGACTTAATCCTCAAAATTTGTACTTGTTCTCGCAATTAATATTTAACCATTAAAATCATGGCCTCTCAAACACACGCTGGTGGTACTGCGACTTCAGTAGCCCAGCAGAATCAGCAGCAGCAACAGCTACAACTTCAACAACCAAACACAACGGCAACTATTCAAGGCCATCAAAACAATCCAAACCAAATGCAACCTTTACAGGTTATCGGACAGCCACTTCAGAACTCAACATTAATGCCCCAGCATTTTTATAACACTCAAGGTCAACTGCTGACCATGCCTGGAAACATAGCGTTTCATCCAGGTCTTAATCATCAGTTACAGGTAACTTTAAATAATTAACAATTAAAATACATATTAAAGCATGCATGCATGCTGAAATTCATTAAGTCGGCATAATTTTTAACAAAATTTTATTTTTTATTTTAATTCTTTTAGCAACAATTCAACCCAACAATACAAGTAAGCTGCTAAACAATACTTAGAATCATAATTTCATTAATACTTGCCAATTACTGTACTATACGTCATTGAAATAAAAAGTACTCTTTTGTTGATGCCAAACAGGTTATCACTGCAGGGAAGACGCTTCAGCCCAATCAAATCAGTACACCTCACATGCTCACCGCTGCAAGTAAGTCGCAATACAATTAAAGCGCTTTTCTTCTTTTCGCATGGATGTTCTCAGACTATACAAACAAATAACCATTTAACTACTGTGTAAAGACAATGACTACGTGTTATACATATAATGTCTACGTGTATATAATGATTGTATTGACCGAGACGTAACAAATTTTTTATTTGTTTTGCATGAATTACATCAGCGAGCTATACCACTATTCCAACTAGTGCGTCAAACAACCAAGCGTACATTATTGGACATCCTTCAATACTCCAACAACAGCAAACTACAAAGCCAGGCGAGATGCAAAAGGTAAAGAAAAATATAACATGACATGACAAACTGTGTATTATGTAGCAGTGCTATTTTATTCCATTTCGTGCTAAACTAAACTGACTGGTTGAAGCACTGACACTACTTATTCCATTTGCTATTTAATATTATATAGCGCTGCGCTGGAACCCCATAGTAGTGTTTCATGGCACATGTAAAATAGAACGTACATTACACAGGATGTATATATGGCACCAGCAGTGTTTTTCTGCCAGATATTTGACCTCATTTTTTATACTTGTGTCTGTCTTATGTTATATTTAGGTAATACAGCCGCAGCTTGGTGGAACACAAATACCTCAGAGTATATGGGCAAATCTGAGTCTTCCACAACTATTTAACCAGAATTCGATTTTAATACGGGGCTCAGAGCCAAATCAAATGTTCATTCAGCATCAGCAGCAGTTGCCCAACAATACTAGTACCCATCAACACTTCACTATGCGTAAGTTATCATGATTAAAGGGTTACCTGGTTAAAGCACTTAATTTTAATCGCTAGGTTTTAATACTTTGATTTTCTCCGTCGTTTTACAGCGTTAACGGCTGGGCAACTTCCAGCCACTTCCATTGCATCCGGAACGACAAATGGGGTACAACAGGTGAACCAACAACAGGGGCAAGTTCAACAGCAACAGTCACAGCAAGGACAGAACCAGAATCAATCTCAGTTACAGACAAGTAATCTTGTTTCCATTAAGGCACCTGCAGCTCTCCAACCTAAACCTCCGTTGCAAATTCAGCCGCAACCTGTGCAAAATCAAAATGCTAATCAGAATCAACAGCAGCAGCATCAAGCACAGGCCAATCAACAGGCCCAAAACCAACATAACGCCCAACAGCACGCCAACCAACAATTGTCGCAGCAGGTGCAACAACTTATGTCTCAGCAACATCAAGTTCAAATGCTGGCTCCTCAACAAACGGCAACAACCCAGCAAAATTTTCAACAACAAATTTTGGCGCAGCAAAATTCTCAAACTTTGACAGCTCAGGTTATGCATCAAGCGCAACAGAATATTCAGTCAGCTCCAAGACAATTGACTATCCTTCCACACAGTACAGCTCAACAAATTCAACCTCAAGTAACTTTGATCCCCCAGCAGACGACACAACAGCCTCAACCAATTAGACCCAATTACAGTTCAGCATCTTCAACGAACACGACGGGAACACAGCAGCAAGGTATAACGACTACAGCAACACCTCCACAACAACGTGGTAAAATACGAAAACCGGGTGTTGGAAGGGGAAGTTCTAGTGCTTCGCCTACACAGCAAGCTAAGGCAATGTTCCCACGCCCTGCAAACCCAACGGCTATTTCACCGATACCACCACCTCAGTTGAAACCAGCACCATCTCAGCAACCAAGCGGTGCTACTTTAACCAAAGTTCCTATCCCTGCACTGGGATCCAACTCGCAATCTAATCCAAATGCCCAGCCATTGAAAACTATTAACATTGCTGCTTTGCATTCATCGACACCTAATCTTCCAGATGCAACTCTAACCCCACTTCCTCAACCAACTTCTCAAACACAATCTATTCAACAAGCACCACCGCAGCCAATTCAAGTATATCCCACGACCACCACTCAGCTACCTAGTCCAAATATTAGTATAACTCCGGCCCCACCGCCGAAGAAAGATGATCAGTCTAATGATAATCAAAGTTCACAGGGGCCCCCACCATCTCAACAGCAGCAAAATAACTCTCAGGGTCAACATACTTCAGAGAACAAAAGGTACTTGGATTTTACTTTGAGATGAATTGATGAAAACTTATTTATGTTAAGCATGTATTTTAATTTTTTCTTGATTTTATTTTTGCAGTGAAAACGAAAAAGAGAACGCTAAGACAGATACATCAACTGATGATACTGAAGATGGTTCTGGAAAACAAAAGCTTCCGAAGGCCATGGTGAAACCACAAGTTCTTACACATGTCATTGAAGGTTTTGTCATTCAAGAAGCATCAGAGCCGTTCCCATTAGGAAGAAATGGAGATTCCGATGAACCACCAAGTAAGTAGTTTTCCAGCTAATTTTCAAATTTGTTTTTAGCTAAGTTCGCGATGTACTGAAAATTTGACTAACTAAATGAATTGATATTTTTACAGTGAAAAAAGTAGCTCTCTCCGGTGACATGGGCAAATGTGAAATGTGTGGAAAAATCGATTTGCGATCCAAGTTCAAGAAAAACAAGCGTTTTTGTTCTTCTCAATGTGCTAAAGGAATGAAGGCACAACAACAGCAACAATTACATCCACCTAATGCAGTGGTTAATTCTGCTGTCAGCAAATTAAACGATAATTTGAAACACAAAAGGAAAATGGTGAGTTAAAAAACGTACTTCATTCGTTTTAATTTGACTGTATAATGTAAAATGGCATATTTTAACATTTTTGTGTTGCTTTTTGTTTGATAGGGCGAAGGTGACTCTGAACTTACTGATGAAACCAGCAGTTCTGTTGGCGAACCATCGTACATGTCTCCAAGTAATGATCATGCAGATGACGAACCCAAAGTGAACCCGGTGAAATGGAACGTGTCAGAAGTAGTGGACTTTGTAAAGTCTTTACCTGGCTGTGCGGAATATGCGGATGATTTCGCCCTTCAAGAAATTGATGGTCAAGCCCTTATGCTTTTGAAAGAAGATCATCTCATGTCAGCTATGGGAATGAAGTTAGGACCTGCACTGAAACTGTGTGCAAAAATTGAAGTGATTAAGGCCGGGATGAGTAGTGCAAATGGTGAAGGGAACCAAGGAAAAGTTTAACAGAGTACCTAGACAGTTAGGAAATTTTTAAATGACAGTTTAAAAGTCATCTAACAGTTAGGCAAACTAGACAAGCTACGTGGAAATAAGTCATTGTGAAGGAACTCGTGTATTTTTTGCTACTTGTCTGTAAAAATTGCTACTTATCGTGTTTTAAAGTGTTCAGTATTTTTATAAATTTTTCGTCGCCAATAGTTTGTAGACTAGACTAAAAAAGTGAATGTTTGTGTCGTGTGTACGTACGAATGAAAGACGTGAATTTGTCCAATCGTGTGGGTGATAGTGATAAGTTAAAATATAACTGCATTTACTAGTGTATAACTGCATTTTAAGTTTTAATGTTACTATTTTTATGATAAATTAGAGTGTAATGATGTCGATGCAGGATACTTTTTCGCTTCTTGTTTACAACACAGCCTTTAATTACATAATATGTATTGTAATTGTGACTGTGACATACGGCCAGTGATAGTATTCTAAATGTGCAAATGTCTAAATTGTGAAGTTTGGTAATAGTAATAGTATATTTTTCGTAATAAATCTCAATCGTAATTGTAATTTTATGATTATAAAAGAATGTATTGTGGAAACCTTTTGGAAGCATTTACAATTAGTCACATTATTACAGAAAAGCATGTGTATTCGTTTTTATTGACTAGAAAGTTTGCTGAATGATTCCTATTAAGTTAATTTATAATTTTCATAGAACGACTAACTTGATTGATAATAGTAAAATAGCTCATGATGCCGAATCAAGTTAATTAACTGACTTGTTTTTCCCAATCGACTAGAAAGATATATGCATGGCATGGCATCGTAAAACATCATCTCAAAAATGTATTTTATGCAAAAAAAATATTTTTCGAAAAATAGAATAAAAATATATGAATTACAAATTAAGACTTCTAAAAACTACTGTTGTACATAAAATTGTAATAAAACTATTGTAATATTTTGTTATATAATCCATTGTTTAATTTAATAGTAAGAATAGTCCATGAATTCAGTAATTTTGTACTACATGTATGTATTGTACACTATAAAAAGAATATTGATAAGATGAACATTAACCCGACTTAAGTAAAATGATGTGTATCTTATAAATGTTTACATTTTTAACAATGCAAATACAAACAGTGAAAACCAAATTATGTTTAAATATCTAACATTTCTTGAATTTTATTCCAAAAATTTGTTAGTTAATTCATCAGCCATCAACCATTCTATATTCTTCCTACAGTTCATTCATTCATGGGGACGCTGATTGATTTAATCTGAATTAATTTCACACCGAAATCATTAATGCATTCAACAAAGCATATAGTGGTCTTGAAGTGACAGCAAAACGTGAGACAGGAACTCGAGAGTTTCGTCTTTGTTGTCACTTTTGTGGCGTAGTGGCGTCCCTTCACAGTCACTTGCATGCATAGTTGCGCTGTGGAAAAGCGAAACTGATAGTTTTTGTTTGACATTTCAAAAACTCAAATATACCGCCAAAATCAACAGAAAATGCTTTGAATACTTGGGGCGAATTTTCAAATTTCGAATCGGTCTGCTGATCTGCAAGTTATGTTATAGGTCACGTACACGTACGCGTATGATTATGCCCCCTTTTCATAAAGTGAACCAGTTCCCTGTTCCTGTTTTATTTATCTTTACTTCTCAATCTGTTAATCAACTACATTTCATTAAAATTTTGCATCTCTTCCACAATTTGTTTTAAAATTGATTTCCGTAGTCCGTGTGTAATTCTGCAGTTAAAAATATAGAAAGAAAATGACAGGACAAATAGATCAAAATGGTTCGACTACCCACAAAGAACCATCTGATTGTACGGTAATGAATGCAGATGGCGGCTGTACGGCAGAAGGGCACCCAGATAAGCCATCCTCGGACTCAAATGTTAGTGTACAAAACATGCTATCATACAAACTGAAAGGAGACCAAAATATTTCATGCAGGTTTGCTTAATTTCTGTTAATGCTTTTAAAAAACGGTTGTTCAATATGTTAGGTGCCTGCTGCCGATAGGGATATGGATGAATCTATGCCTTCAATACCGGACCCAACTTCCGATGATAAAACGATAGAGGAGGACAACGAGGAGAGCGTTGAATGTGGGTTTCTGGTTGACAGGATTTGTACGCTACCGTATCAGAAAGCGACAGAACGTGGAGAAGTTCCGTTTTGTGCGTTTTCTCCCATTTCCACGGAAGATTTGTACTTGCTCCGGATTCAGGATTGCTCGGATACCACCCGGCATGTATGGGAATTTCATATACTGCATAACATTTTGGAGTATAATAAATCGTAACAAAAAAATATGCATATTTAAACTAGATGTTAGTGCCAGCTTCCAAAGACGATGTTTTCAGTACGCCAGGTGCCCTTAAAACGTTGGATGAGGATCAAGAGCCTGGAAATGAGGATTCCATGAATTACAGGGTGGCTATTGTGGCGATAGCACGGCAGATATACAGCGAAGAAGATAAACAGCTTGTTGTATGCAAAATTCAATGAAAAATGAATTTAGTAAAATTATAAAATTGCTTTTTAAATATGACTCCTTCATGAATGTTATTCAATATTAACCCTTAGGTGAGCGTAGACCCTTTGCTGAAGAAAGATAAAAAGAAAATTCAAGTAGTGAAATTCCTAACTGTAGACAAGTTTGCGGATTTTGCTTTCTTGGGATTTGTAAGTTTTTTAATTCATGTAAAATGTAAATGAACTTTGATCCATCTAACATTTAACCATTTGGGGCACAATTTCAGGATGGGAATGTGAGCGAATTCGCTAACAGCAAGAGCAATGATAACTTTACAAAAGATAACCGTCCTATAACCGAGCACACACAAAACCAAACTCAACAGCCATCTTGTGACGAAAAACGTGTTGCATCAACTCCTGCTGTCTCGATAAACGTCAAATCCCCTCCAAAGGCACCAGCCAGAAGAGGACGAGGTGGTCGTCGAAGAATGAGTCGAAAATCTCCTCAAATGCCTGCTGGTTCATCTCCCAAACAAGCACATCATCCCCTTTCTCATCAAGCGCAAGCATTTCAATCACAATTTTTCTCCACGAACTTTCAGCAAATGTCCTCAGTCAACCTCACATCCGATTTGCCTAGTGATTTTACTGATGCCCTTATTAAAATGGAGCAAAATGAAAGTCAAGCTCAACAGTTTCTTGCGCAAGGTTTTCAAATGTCTGTGCCACAGGGTACTAACCCATCTATGTACACGCAGGAGGCCTTCATGGCAGCTAACGAAGTGCCAATAATGCAGTGTCCAACCGCTGCAGGTGAAGTTATCGTTAGTACTACGGAACCAGGGGCAGATGTTGGTGGTAAGCATGAATATAGCTCATTTTTCATGAGTATTGACAAAGTACTAGCTGTTCGTCAAAATTACTAATAAATGCTACTTATATATTTCAGCCCAGCAAACAAATCATGATTTGATTACAATTGCATTTGACCAATTAGTTGGAATGACAGAAAATCTCTCCTCTGACACTCACGCTGGAGAAAAGTCTGGCAGAGGCGGTCGTAGAGCTGGACCTGGACGAAAACCTGGCCGCAAGCCCCTCAAAGCCCGTCATCCCAACCAAATCGATGTCGTTGATGATAACGCCGTATTCGGCCAGCTTAATTGCGATGAGGCGCCTGCGGCACCAAAGCGCAGGGGAAGACCTCCCAAGAACCGAGTTCCAGTGCCGTTTTCAGGTTTGGATAGTGAAAACTCAAATCCCGGGCTGGAAGGAGAGCTTCGGGAAGATTTTGAAAATTATGAAAAGCGTATGAAGTTGCAAAGCATGGAATTGCAGTGATTATAATGTATGATGGCATTTTTACTTGAGTTGGGTGAGCAGATAAATAAGTGTGTATTTTTCGTGATATTTTTTATGAATCAACAATTTGTCTTTATATTTTTATTTTTCGTTTGGTTCGTGTAGTACATCAGTATTACACGGTATTACATTTAAATTACAATTCTAAATAAAGTTTTATATATTTAATTTCATTTAAAACCACTTTTATTATAATACGAGAATTCTTCCTCCAATATAGAACATAGTACACTCGATAACCTATTTTTTATTTTACAACACTGAAATAGCATATCATGAGTAAGAAAAATTGTCAATAAATGTACATCAGATTATATGACTATCTTAAATCTAGTTATTGTTACAATCTTTGGCTTCGTCTAGCCAAGTCATTCATCTTATAATTTCTTACAAGAGACATGCTTATTTACTAAAATTACATACGTTTTCATGAATATTGCAAACTAGCCTGTAATTAATAATAATTAAATCTAGAACTAGAGTAAAACTTGAGATTTGCTGTTCCTAATTCTAATTGACAAAAATTGAAATTCCGAAATACTTTCAAGATAAGGAATAAATGACATGAGATTTTATCGACATTAACCCTTGAAGTTGGAAATAATACAATTCTAATAAAATATGGTCTAAGATGGGAAAGGATGGAATTTTCATCTTAATTTTTACATCAGTTTCATACATTAATAATCTCAGGAAACTCAGAGTTTTACCAGTCGACACAATCAGAAATTATGCGCTGCTCTGGTTTTTTACCATATAAGATGTACGAAATCTATTTAAATCTTAAAATTAGAACTAAAAATTGCTAACTAAGTTTATAATTTAGTTACAGTTATAACTATTATACAATTGTACTTATTACAGCAAAATTACAACTTTTGCCTTTTTTGTGGAAGCACAATTATTTGGCACAAGAATTCACATGTTCATAACAGAGACCGTAGTAGCTGTAGAGAGACAGATTTTTAAAAAACTATAAAACATTGTGCTTTGTTAATACTATTTTGTTACATACGTCATACGTAAACTATAAAATACCTTAATTGATATAAAAACCAGAATAAATGGATAAAAAGAAGTAATTTACAACAGGTGTAACCAAACTATGCAGTGCCTTAAATCTGCCTCAAAATGCCCCAAAATGCAGTTTAAGAAATATCCAACTGATCAAATAAAATGTAATAGATTTCAAAATGCAATAAATAAAAAACTGGGACTGTTTTGTAAACGTTATCAAGCTGGTGCCAATAAAGAATATTAGGAGGAATGATTAATGATTTAATCAATTATTCTATTAAACGAAGTAGCTAAATGCTTACGTACACATTTTTATTTAAACCTTGTGTAAATATCGAACTAAATTTTCAACAGAAAATTAACAAAAAGATAACTCGCACATATTTAACATATTAGTTTATTGGATAACTAATCGGATGTCTATATACAATTCATTAATTCAAAGGCAAACAATGAAAATCTCGTAGAGTAACATCTAACTTGTAATAATAAATCGTAAACATTTTTACCGGAAGAAAATTTAAATATATAAGCTATATATTGTATACTAACGTTCATTGATTTAGATATAAAGACCCTTCATTTTATAATAACAACTAACAACAATAAAATATTCCTTTATATGGACTAAGATTAGATTTCCAGAAATTTTTATTCATTATCATTTTTAATAATAATTTAGGTGAAAACTAACCTTTATGTTATTATTTTTATCATCACATTCCATAAGGACTATTAACAATATTGTCTCGAGTTCATCATTGGTATTTAACCATAAAATGGCGTGATCATATTTTTATCATACAATCTTGAAAGTTTTTAACAAAGTTCAATAAAACTATTTATTTAGTCTTTAGTAAACTATAATTTCTAAACTCTAATTTATGTTTAAAAAGCTCTTAAAATCTATTTTGTTAAACACGTTAACTAACATTTTTTTATGTTGGTTTTCTTTTCTATCTACACTATTCTACACTACATTTATAATACAAAGCTTGACTAAAAAATCATGAAATTCACTCGACTCAGCTAACATGTCGTAAATGACACATTAAAGCAAAAAGTAGTAAAAACGAATTGCGTTTTAAGCTTAGATTAGGATTAAATTATCATTAATAAGAGTATTTAATGAGAAGGAATTTAATGGGATAAAATATACAAGGGAATACACGACCGTTTCATTTTATAATATCAAAATGTTTGGCACAGAAAAGGTAACTTGAACATTTATTTAGAAGTAATAGCGAAACTGTAGTGTAATTAGTGAAAAAAGGATGTACCAAGAATTATTATTACCACTAATCTATTTCTAAAATTAATTAAAATTAAAATATACCGTAAAAAATTAAATTGAAATTTTTATGCAAAAGATAATTTTATGAACTTTCCTAATTGATAGAAAATATGATTGTTTCAATCATTGCACATGAAAATATCTTTGGGGTCAAAAATGCACGTTACTGGATTAAGGTTGCTGACTTTTTTTAGGAAAAAAATACAAGCTCAATTCATTATAACGACTTGTGTGCAAGTTGAACAAAAGATTATACAAATTACACTCCAATGACTAGTCAACGACTTGCTTGCAGAATATATCATTTTTAAATGGATTATATGATAATTTTTGCAATTAAATCGAAAGCCTCTTTTCTCGTTTTCTGTATAGGAATTTTGCATCAAATTATGACTAGCGAAAAATATAAATGAACTGATTGTTTTTTTTGGAAATTATTCAAATTGTATTATGACGCAAATAAAAGAACCAAGCGAAATGCACAAACGTAATAAAAAATACATAAGTATGTAAATTATTTGCAAAAGTCGTCCTTGGCCTAAATAAACTATCCTTTTTTCTAATTACTAGAATCAACTAACTCCCTACAATTTGAGTATTTTTGCAGGTACGTTATAGTTGGTAACTATTATTTATGCTTTCAAAACGTAAAATGTTGCGGAGAATTATTATTAGTACCTAAATGTAAGCAATGAAATGGATAAAAATGTACTTATAGTTGTATTTTGAAAATGTTAAGTAGAAATTGAAATACCCAGAGGAAGTTTATCGTCTCAGCACATTGAATATTCAAAGTATTTAACAGAGATTTAAGTAGTAGTTTAACATAAAGCTAATATTTATGCTACGCTATATTCGTTGCGTTAAGTAGTTCTCGATGAATATTTAACTGAAGCCCGAATTTGCTCAATCTTTGTTTTTTTGTAACATGATTAAAGTCGAGTTCAAATTACTTGTCCATAAAATTCTTACCTTTATGTATATAATTCGTTGTATATGAACCTGGCTTTAACTGTGTTTCGATTACAGTTTAACTATTTAAATGTATAGCTAGTTAACAAATGTAAGTAATATCAAATTACACATATGTATATGTACGTACCTGTATCAAATCGAGCAACATTGGAACGATTAGTAGAAAATTCGTACTATATTTATGCGTATGAGTTGGCACAGTTTTTTTGTAATGTACACTAATTTACCTACGGTGTGATACTGAAATCTTAATCAAACATATAAACAAAATATATGTAACCTGATGAAAACGTTGGACAGATTTTACAAAAATTAACTATGATCCATCTCTACAAAATGAGTAATTGGTAATTTTATACCTTTGCTTTTAAGTTAATAAATCACTTTGGATGGACATAGTCGTAGGCCTTAATAACACCGAATATTATGCATTACTCTCAATCTTTTGAAAATTAATTGAATTTTACACTTTACATATTTAGCTACTCATGCGTTATATATTTAGATTATTGTTGAAGTCAAATTTCAGAGGTAATTCATAGTATATTCACATAATGTACATCTTAAAATATGTTTATGTACACACCTACACATCTACATAATAAATACAGTATAGTAAAACATTCGCTCCTAATTCATATTCAGCCCTCGATAAATATTTTGAATTAATGCTATTGTAAGTTCATACAATAAGTAACGCATTCATGAAAAATTACAATGCATCTTATAAGTAGTCGTTGAAAACTTTATCATATAATACAACTCCATTATGAATAACTTAATCACGGGAAAATGCGAGGAATAGTAGACTTATAAGCAGCTTCAAATAGAAAACCTTACAAGCCTTCGTCTATGAGTTTATGCTTGAACTAGCGAGCATTCGGATTGGGTTTACAGTAAGCATACCGATGATTCATGTGTTGACTGTAAGACCCAGAATGAGAAAACCGTTTCCCACATTTGTTGCATTGGAAAGGCTTGGCTCCAGTGTGAAGACGAAGATGTTCTGTAAGGTGGTGTTTGTGTTTGAAAGCCTTCTCGCAGGTGTTGCATTTATATGGCCGTTGACCTATAATTTATAAATGGTCATGTTAGAATAGGCTGAGAAAAACTTTGAAAGAAAGTGAAGCACAATATAATATCTATAATTTTGCTTACCAGAGTGTTCATATTTATGACGAGCAAGTGAGCTCTGCTTGTTAAAAGATTTTTCGCATTGGTCACAGGCAAACTGACCATGCTCTTCACCTTGGCTATTATTCGCAGATCCAGTGGAACCACTGGTCTGCTTTGGAGTTGAACTGCTTCCTTCCGATTTCCGTTTCTTGGTAGGTGGGCCATTCATTCCCAGAAATACTGCAACGGGATCTCCATTTTCAGAACCTGCTCCACCACCAGACATTAAATTAAGGGGTGATCGACTAAAGCCGTTTAACTGCAGATCATGTGGACTATTGGACGGAACGGGAATCAATCCTGTAATCATGGGGTTCATCATGGATCCGATTGAGACTGCAGGAGATGGTGTCCTTGCGTCAAATACTATTCCTCCACCATTTTGTGTTCCACTGTACACCGTGTGGATAGTTGTGGGCGAAGCAGGTGGTTGAGATAAAATCCTGGCAAGCCGCGATGAAGACTTCAATCCATTACAGTTGGATGAGCTTGTGGAATGACCTGTGAATGGACTGGAATTGGGTGAAGTTTTCTGGAGCAAAAGTAATAAAAAAGAATAGTCATAAATTATAATGTTCCAAAATCGTATAGGTTCATCTTTGAAATAAACCACCAGTTTCAATGCTTTCACAATTTTTTCATGAGTAAATAATAATGAAATGCAATCTTATTTTTATTAATAGCTTACAAGATTCAAAGGTTGATTAAATCCGCTCAGTCCATTGGTATCTTCCGAGTCAGATGTGATAGGTTCAGAAATTCCTATGGAAGGTCTTGGTGAATTGGAAGGAGTTGACTTTTTAGTGGACAGATCTAAAGGTTGCTCGCCAGTTCCTAAATTAATGGTTTGTGGGGATGGTTGCTGTTCCTTCACTTCACCTCCAGACGTATTATTCAACCAACCTGACAATCCAAGTCCAAGTCTTGGCATGGAAAAGCCATTGATAAGTGGTGAAAGTCCTGTTGGAATTCCAGTGACGCCCAACCCTTTATTTCCTGGAAAAACTTGTGCCACAGGCTGTGGAGGACGTCCTTCTCTCCTATCGCGAGCCCGACTGTTCTGAAACCATACCTAAGCAAAAAATAGACAAAGATAAGTTTAAGTATAAAAACAATGGAAAAAGTATATAAAAGAAAAGAATAAGTACGAGGAGCAAGTCAGAAAAATATAAAGAATTCATTGCACAGGAGGAACCTCCAATAAAAGAGCCCCTATTGTTATTTTACGGGTAAAAGTTGGGCAATAAATACCTGAACAACTCGCAAAGGCAATACTAATTGTTGAGCCAGAGCCAAAAGATGCTCCCGACGGGGTCGAGGATCAACGGCGTAGTGTTGTCTTAAAATGGCAAGTTGAGACTCTGAGAATAGTGAGCGTACTCGAGCTCGTCTGCCTTCCACTGTCTCTTGCGAGGACTCATTATTATTGTCATCTATAAAACACAAAGTATATTTATAAGTATACATTAAGATATGCATGTCACAAAGTGAAACCGTGAAAACAGGAATTGAAAAAAGAAAAACTTTTTTATAGTAGTGAAACATTCTAGCCAAATGCATATACATTCATTAATCAGGACCAGGATGTAGAAAGAAGTAAAAAGACATTACTTAACGGAACGACAATTAAATCTTAACAGAAAAGTATAGTTTCTTTCTTGAGTAGCTAGACAAAAGAATTAATAACAAAATAGAAACTACTTACTATGATCTCCCATTTCGTTTTCACTTTGGCTGGATGGGTTCTCATCGTCATGTCTCCTTTGTTGATAGTCGGAATAGGAATCCTCCTTACTTTTTCTCTGATCCAATTCGTTGGCCTTGTCATCACGTTCGCCCCGGTGATGATGATGCTGCTGACGTTGAATTTGAAGAAGAAAAGAAGCTGCTGCTTTGCTTCCAAAAGCGGCTGCAGCAGCCGCAGTGGTGGCATCATTCTGACAGAGTTCCAACCTGGCAGCTAAACCTTCCACCCCACCATTTTTCCCTTTCTTCTTACTTCCACCACCTCCACCATTCAACTTCATCAATTCTTCTGCAGTTCCATTGCTAATAATGCTGTTATTGTTATTATGAATTTCAGAGTCTTGATCTTGACTCCTGTCCTCATCCATGTCATACTCATCCCCAAATCTACTGGTCGGGCGGGAATGTTGCGAGTCAACTGATCCTGGGGACATCATCGGGTCACAGGACGACTCACCACCACTTCCCAACATTTTCTCTACACTGTACCCATTTTTCACACTGAAAGCCTCCAATACTTGCCTTGTCACATTTGCATTTACAGTGTCCAAAAGCCGTTGGACATTATTGTCAATTTTGTCTTTTTCATCACCGTCCTCATCATGGTCCGTGATGTCATCGTCATCAATTCCTCCCCCTGCCACCCCTACCCTTCTACTATTCCCTGGCTCCCTTTCATCCCCATGGGAGGGTGAATTTATCACAGAGGTTGGCTTACTCATATCCTTCGCAGGATCATCCCCTATCATTTCATCATCCTTAATAGCGAGCCGTCTTGCAACGGCAGCTCTTAAAGCTATCGCCCTATCCTGAGCAACATCCTCGTCCTCATCGTCTTCATGGTCTCCTTCTCGAACATTTTTCCCATTCATTATCAAGTCGTCATGTGGTTTTGACGAGGACATAGACTCATCACATGAGTTAGGTGATGGCGAACGGGACATTTGGGAACGGTTGCTGCTACTTAAACTACTTCGTTGTCGATGAGGATCACGTTGTTGGAGGTGGTGGTGGTGATGCTGTTGCTGTTGATGATGGAGATGTTGAAGATGGGTAGGATCGAAAGAATTCATGCCGTTCATAAGTTCAGCAGCTCGTTTGGTCAACATCTCTTCGTTACTGTCAACGTTAACCAGTTGTCGTAGAGGTGAATTGTGGGGTAATGAGTTCAGCAAGGAAGCCATGTAAGGGTTGGGTGGTATGCCAGCGGCTGCTGACATGAGAAATGGATGGAAGTTCATTTGGCCTATTCGGAAATGACATGAAGTAAGGTATGTTATTAAAATACCGCATTTTATGACTCTTTTTGCAATAATAACTTGTGTGGGGAGACGTTCAACCGTCGTTATACCATTTCCTATATGCTTTGCAACGGTTGTACGTTCAACCATTTCGTGGTTTCCCTACCATGCATGTAGGTCATAAATATGAGCCGTAAATATATAAAAGCTGCCGTAAAGAAAAGCTAAAATGCTTACCTGGAGGAATGAAAGGTGGAGGGGTTCCAGGAAATGCGGGTAAGTCAGTCCCGTTTTGATGGTTCACCAAATTATTGTCGTTTGGTGCTACAATCGGTGTTTTCCCTAATTTTGCCGAGAGTAATGGGTGAGCTGGGAATGTAGCCTCAGCAAAAATGTTTGTTTGTTGTGGATTTTGTTGCTGTTGCTGTTCACGATCTCGATGTTGCTGTTCACGGCCTTGTTCTCTTCGGCTATTATTATTGTGAGAACTCTGCTTGGAATTGGAACCTCTTTGAGGAGATGACGACGAGTTATTATTATTTCCTACTGCTGAGGGAGCTACTCCAGAAGATCCTTTGGAATCGTTATTATTGCGATTGCGGGTAAGCTATAAATTATACAGGGATTATAAGATTTAATAAAAATTCTTCACAAAGCAGTGAACCAAATAAAAAGTAAACCAAAAACCCGGAACAAATTAAATCAGTCAATTTTGAAACTTTACCTTCAAGTTCATAATTAAACACTTCTTGGACGTCATGTGAGACGAGTAAGAGCCAGAATGTGAGAATCGTTTCTTACAGTTAGAACACTCAAATGGCTTCTCTCCAGAATGAATACGAACATGCTCCTGTACAAATATAAATCAAAATACACCATGAAAAATCTTTGCATTCCTTTACAAATACGCCAACACAGGCATATTTTCAGAAAGCAAAATTCAAAAACTATCATTGAGAACAAGGTATGCTACGCTAGTTAAGATAAGATTACTACCAAAAAAGTATTTATCATGCAGGTAAGTAGATAGAATACGAAAATTCATGCTCCTATGCATTAATGTGTTTAAACTTGGTTTACACTTACAAAATTAACACACCTTCCAGGTAAGTTCATGCAAAACACACACCTGGGGCAATCAGTAAATTTTGCATACAAGCTGCGATTGAAAGAATTGTTCAAAGGTAATTTTGTTTTTCATGCATTCTTCTGATAACAGATTTGATAAGCAAAACGAAATATCTAGCAAGAGCGAGAAGGTAGAAAGGAAATTAATTTGCATTTAAATAGATACTAAAGCATGTTTTAAGCATTATGAACGAATGCTTTGAATTCCAAACATATTCAACTTCACTCGTTGAACATCATCATGCCGTCTAGTTCAACATTCAACACTCAAAGAATTCTGATTCATGTAGCCCACCCGAGCTGAGTAACGATCACTTGTCGACAGCACAGGTAGGCATCCTCTAAGATCGGACCAGATCGGATATGCACCTTGTTGGGGTATTCTGAGACAGCCACCCCAAGTAGCCAAGATCGAGATCACCCCATTCTATATCGGTAATTACGAAACTCTGTATGTGTAAGCGTAGCTTTTAACTTTGGAAATGCCATAACTAGTTTGATCTTTGATATTTTTAACCTATGATATTTGATTTGAAATTAGCACATCAAAGTTTGTCTGGAAAGGACTGCATGCTAAAAAATGGTTTCTGTCATAGACCACACATTCCTTCATATTCGCTCACAGAAAACGGGTAAAGGGGAAAATACATAATGCACCTATATATTTTATCGTTTAAGTGGTACTTTAAAATTGGAAAAATGTTGAAAGTCAAAAGGGGAGAAAATATTCTGACAAGAGAGGATAAATTAAACTGAAAATGAGCAAATATAAGCTACCGTGAAAGCAAACCACAGAAATCTTTTTCCATCTCTTCACATAATCTCAAGTTTAGTTTGAAGAAATGAAGTAAAAAGTAAATTATATTGATGCTTATTCATACAAACATCTATATGATAAGTGGTTTGTGTTCATATAAAAAGTTAGTTTGTGCGTTAAGTGGTGAATATTTACAGGTTTTCAGAGTTTTCCACAGGAGACATCTAGCAAATGAATAAGACGCAAACAAGTCATCTTATTTCCATCAAAATCAGTGCCTAATCTCTAAAACTATTTTATATTTACATACATTCGTACAAAAGTAAGTTAGTAGATTGATGCTGAGATATTAGAGAAGGAAAACCGAAACCTCTTGGTCTTGTCTGAACTGAACTGTGTAGCTAGCTACTCCTTACTTTTCTCTAGTATTTTTTTTGCAGTTCTTTATGATGAGCTGATGACTGAATATATTTTCTTCTAGATCTAAAAAACTTGGTAGTAAATTAGTAAAAGTTACGGTAAGTCTTTTCTATTTTCTCCAAGCATGAAAGTGATTGAAGTAGCAAAACCTCCTCTTCCTACCCGCCTGTGTGACGGTGATGTGATGAAATAGTTAACTGTAACGTTTTTATGGGTTTAGTTCAAGGCAGAGGAAAATTATCAATTGCTAGCTCTCTATACAAAATTTTCTTGATGGAATGCTGGCCAAAAAGATTCTTGAAAAGGGAATACAACAGACTTGTTCAACTTTTTCCATTCTATCTCACTCGTCGTCAGTAAGTATTTCTGGGGAAGTATTCATTACATATTTGCTTTCTAGAGAGTCTCCTCTCTCCTGTCTGTACACAATTCATTTCTTACTGGTGAGCAACTACCTTTAGAAAAACTTACCTATGCAATCCTAAGTGAAATGTGAATATATTCATTTTCTATTTACATAAGACATGTAAGTTACACCCTAGCACCTTCTGTATTGCCATTTTTTTTTACTTTCTTCAAGCAAAGTTACATTTTCTGATTTTATCTTTCACCCTATTTCTTTACAGAAAAGAAGAGCCAAGATTTTGCTGAAGTGGTAGATGAAAATCTTGATAAACGTGTTCCACCTAACAAGGCAAGGGCATTAATTGAAAAACTTTCTCAATTACAAGTTAAATCAGGTTAGCAGGAGAGACGGAGAAGGAGCAAAAAGGGATAGGGTAATACAAGCTTGTAGTAGTTCACTTTGAGGCATATAGGGTGGGTGAGCATATATGTTTTGGTGCTTTACCAAACAAACTTGATGATGAGATGAACACTTTTGGTAAGCACGATTGAAAAAGTAACTCCAGGAAAAACGATCTAAAAAGTCTGAAGAAGGAATGGAAATTGGTAGGAAACTTGGAAGGTTTTTGAGAGAAAATACATTATTTATGAAGATATGGTAAATACTTATGACACATAAAAAATGAATATACAAATAGCCCCGGAATGGTAAAGTACTAGCAATTTGTAATTAACTAGTTTTCTTGAAATCGGTTTCCTGAAAAAAATGTCACACACTCTTCAGCACAACAAAGTCATTGAAATCTCCGCAAGGAGTCTAGTCATCGTAGACTAACATCAGTAACATATAAGTATACTGATAAAAAATTCTGCGGAAAAGTGGTAAACACACAAACAAGTTTTGCTAAAGTAAAAATTGCATGCAGAACGAATTAGTAAATAAGTTTACAAACTATGAGCATTGCGATTAAACTACTTTTTGAGTATGGAATGGATGCTGCATTCCAAAAGAGAATATATATACTACTTACAAGCAATTTTCTAACTAATCAAAACTAACTACTGTAAATACTGGATAGGGAGTAAAATATATGTACGTATGTCTTGTATGAACCTTTAAATGATGTTTAAACTTGAAGGCCTTCTCACAGTCGGGACACTTAAACTTTCTGAGACCAGCGGACTCGTCGTGGCTTATCATATGTCTTTGTAAACGGTAGACGTTTGCAAATTGCTTGAAGCAAATTTTGCAAGACTGCTGGATCCACAATTAAAGGAAAAAACAAAAAAGACAACAAGGTCAAAAGTCAATTAGTATTCATGTATGTGTAAGGAGAAAACTTGATGATGATTACGATCATGACCGCACGTAACAACAAATTTACATAATATACATACATACTTGTCCATTTTATATCGTCTTTATAGTACACTATCTTGTATAAATGAACGCAGGTTTTTGGTAAGAATATAAGAAATTTATTTGTAAGCAAATTACTTTAGAGATAGGTAATGTTGTTTAAACAAAACCTTCTCAGGACTACATTACACCGGAGACACTTCTACATTTTGTCTACAAACAGGGGCTAAGCGCTACGCACACTCTAAAGACCATCAACGAGGACAGTTTTCAGTAATTTAATATTTGTGCTTTGTCCAAACAGTCCATTTAGATAACGGGAAACTACTCATTTCCACTTGAGGATGAGGTGTTACACGCTGCCTGGAATACATGGACGTGAAATCATGATGATGATGGCACTTTATTATACTTGCAAAATGCAAATTGGTTAAGAGAAGAGAAGTAAAATAAAACCTAATTTTCCGTATCACTTCACACTCAGTTCAACAAACGGTCGTTTTCTAAAGAATAAAGAGGTGAGCTATTTGTTGGCGTAGCTTTCTAAAGTTAGTAACCAAATTTTAAGTGGCCCACCTACTACTTTCTCTGCTATCGGTACTCTGCCTTTTCATGGTTTTCTGTCTGCGTCTACTTCTACATATATCGGATTTTGTGCTTACTGATATTCAAAAAAGATAGTTGTAGAGGTAGCGCTAGTGGTGGGGGAAAGGAAGGAAGAAGGAACGTGAGAAAGCATTTTTCCGTGAGAAATTAAGTAGTCCTTATCTAAACACGACAGGAGAGATTTGCTATGTCTTGCCAGAAGGGCATTAGCATAAATTGTTAATTCACAAGAGGCTGTATAATGTATACCAGTTTAATAATAACACTCTGGCTAGGTGCTAGATTAAACTATGATGGCGCTAGGTGCTGGAGGAGGGCCATAAAGCCTCAAAATGTTAGTGTAATATTTGGTTACTTTAAAAAAGAAGCCTATTATGTTGTGTATCTTGTGATAAATTTTTTAGTTAATAAAGTAAAATGACGTAGTTTTCGTTGTTTTTTTGTGTGCGGACAGGATTACCTTCCACCAAACCACCTCACTTGCATAACTGTTCGAAGGAAGAAAAGACTGGTTTTAATTTCTCAGGATTTACTGTCTCACGTTGCACCTCCATACCAATTTCAACCACTATAACCACTAACCTGAACTGACGTGTCCTGAATCAGGGTCGTTTACACTATATAAATCGATTTCATAGTTCTGATAAAAATCTAACTAAATCCATTTTTTGGAAAATGTTGTAACTTGTTTATCAATTAGAATGCGTAGACACGAAAATACGTTTAGACGTTTACCAAAAGGCTTAGATATGCACGGATAATAGTTCATGTATTGTAACTGTAACGTGAGTTTATATGTGAAACTTATGCATGTACACACCTGGTTTGGGGTGGGATGCGACACTTCGTGCTTCTCAAGCTCCTCACGCTGACTAAACGTCAATCCACACTGTTCACAGGTGAATGGTCCTTGGCTACTCCCACTACCGTTCACGAGAGAAGATTGGCTTTTCAACAGACTCAACTGCTCAACAGGGAATGGGGACGAAGGCAAACTGCTACCATTTGGACTAGCCAACTGTTGTTCACCACCTTCACCTTCCTTCCCAATGATACCGTCCAGGCCCGACTCAGCTGCATGATTGACCACGGAATCTATTTCACAGAAAAAAAGGAAAAAGAACGTATAAAATAATTGATAATGCAATGTGTATGACGATATGTAATATGGTTTGGTCTTGATTAACCAAAAAACAAGCCAAGTATTTTGCCTGCTGCAAAAGCGATAATTAGGAATACACCAATAGTGTGCAGAGAATGCATGCATACATGAAAAAACAAAAAAGGTTGACTCTTTTAATGATAATTAGTTATCAATTTCCGACATTTGTTTTCGTGAATTGTGCATATTGCTTAATAAAAATGTTGATGTATCTATGATGCATCGTTTACGGCAAGTAAACACATCCTTTTGTATTTAAAGCAAGTATGTTTTTTACACGGAGAATATTGTTTGTGCTTTTTTGTTAATTTTAAGAGTGTAATCGTCAAAACCTTTTTTTCCTTGAACCACCGCCGGAACTCCATTTCGAGTTCTGGGGCTGGTAAGGAAGTTGTAAGGTGATAAGCTCCTGTAATAAATAAATAAGTATAAAAGGCTAACACCACGTAACAACGCTAAACGCGAGAAACCACACAGGAGGCAAGCCAGCAGTTGAACGAGAGATTAGGAGAAACAAGACAGGAAAACAGTCGAAATATATATGTAACAATATATTTTATGCAGCATATCCCAATAACTTTTTTCATGAGAAATGTGCCTATGTCGTTGTTGTGCAATTGTTGATATGATTATAGTACTTTACTCAATGCCTAAAATATATAAATTGTAACTGTTGTTCTAGGTAAAAGAATGGTGATAACAGCACATGATACCACGAACCCCAAACAGCAAGCCTAGCAAAATGGAGCATTTTGGAAATCTATTTTGTGTGGACCACAAAAGTATCCGTGTGTTATGAGTGTAGTCGTAGTCATTTATTATCACTTTTTCCTGTGAACCTCAAGAAACCAACAAAAACCTTAACCAACCAACCTTATTTATTTAATCTACCTTATGTGTGTTTTATTTATGCCAGCTAACATAATATGTTATTAATATATTTGAGCTTTAAAGGATGAAAAACCAAATATGTGATAATAGCCTATTAATAAAAATAAAAATGCAATGAAACTAATTTTTCAAGCATGTTCCTCTCTTGATATGAAATCCATACAATGGATGCATAAATAATTATATACCAAAATACCAAGTAATTAATATTTTTTGTTGGTCTTACTTCGATAAGCCGTCCATACATGAGCCAGTCTCCAAAGTCTTAAAGAAAACGCATTACTCGCACTGTAACAATCTAAGCTCAACATGTCGTTCTCTACAACCATTTCATTTTTCACAAAGAGTAATAGATTGAGAATAAAATGTGTAGAAGGAGCAAGCAAGCGTTTTTGGTCTAAGTTTGTAGAGAGGGCTGTTGAAATGTTAGCTTGTAGAAAATGGAAGATGACTCAAACAGGTTACTGTTTTACTTACAACAAACGTATGTACTCTAGTATTTTTAAGAGTTCCCTTTAAGTAGTGATCATACCACAAAAAATGATGATTTCTGTTGATAAATACTTTTAAGGAGAAAATCTGTTTTTAATTTTCAAGCACTTTTTCACTTTGTTATTGTAACGTTGTTTTAATTCTTTTTAAAGCTTGGAAAATTACTTAATTTTGGCAACTTATGGATTGTCATTTATTCAGTCGAAATTTAAAAATTTTCCTTGGCTTAAAACTTGTTGATTGTTGTATAGTTTTTTGGTAAATATAAAATAAACTTCAGCTCGTAAGATATTTTTCAGTATATTTTAAATAAATCAAAGTAATCTTATATTCTTGTTACTTGTCACGAAATATTGCACATAAAATATATAAACTCACAATCTCGATTAATTCAGATTCATGAATGACTAGAATCGAATAAAATGTATGTATAGTCTTTCCTGTATTTCCAGATAAATGATGTATATCGTTTTGAAGCACAATAGAACAAAATGGAAGGTAAAGTTACTATAAAAAGTGACGATGATTGATGACCACGAAGCGAAAATGATAATCGTACAGTTTTAATTAATCTCGTTTGGGAAATGTTCGTTTTCAAGTTAATTTTTAATAAGATCTAAAAAAAAGTATCTTATTGTTGATGTGATGATTGCAACTTGAATAGTATACTTGTTAGGTATATGGCACGTTGTATTTTTTACACTATGTAAGTTTTTCTTTTGGTATTTTTTGTGAATAGCAAAGATGAGAAAAAAAGGGTCCGCAGTAGATTGAAGCTAGAATGCCACTGTTTATAGTTTGAGTATATGTATACACGCCAGAGCGAACAAGCGAGAGTGAGAGAAGACTCACTTCCGTCATCCGTAACCGGTGGATCAAGACTAGGGTGAGGGAAGCAAAATACGAAAAGCCAAAGTTCCCTTTAAGCCACCAGAACGAATGTTGATAACAGTGGAAACATACACATTAAGTTTCTGTGTTCTCTTTTCGGGGAGAGAAGCAGAAGAGTTGTGTGCTATATGGTATTCTGTGTTTTTATCATCCTTCCACATATACACAACATTCAAGCATGATAGGATTCACTGTTTTTACAGCAGTGTTACCCATATGCACAGGCACAAGTTTGTTGGAAAAGTGCTACTGATGTGGTGTGGTGGATGGTGGTGTGGGGTATTATGCTTTTCAGAAGAGTGGAATACACATTTGGAAAATTGTTGCGCAAGGATGTTCCCGATAATGGTAAATGTTCAAGTTAAAACATCCAAGCAGGAAAGCAAACGTCTCATCTCATCTCTCCACAAGGTAAGGAGAGAGATGATATGTTTCTCAAGCTGAGGAAAAAGCATACAATATTAAATGGAAGGTAGGATTGAAAAAAAGAATACATGAAGCACAAATGGTGGGGATGATGATGGTTAGGAAAAAAGGAGCGTTGGACATCAAATCATCTCCAATATAACATATCAGAACAAGGATAGATGGATGAGGGTTTGATTGATTGATTGATTGATTGATTTGTCTTTATTTGCTGTTTAACGAGTACAAGCAGGATTTGAACATATTACAGCTCAGCAA
>JAQFXM010000940.1:0-38618 GCA_034693345.1 Entomobrya multifasciata | reverse complement strand
TTAGCGATCAACCTAGCAATGGGACTTGTCAAGAAAAGCTCTGTGAAGTGCTATTGGAGTAAAAATGAAACGCTCGCTACTCCATTCTTTGGAACTGCAATGGGGAGAAACAGGTTGGTAATATGCTCCGTGAAAACAAAATAGGAACAAAATCCAATAAAATGACAAATAATGAAATGTACATTATATGTTTTTTTAGATTTGAGTCCATTTTATCAAGCCTGCACTTTCATGACAAGTCAAACGTACCACTTAATTGCAAAGACCGCTACATCAAATAAGGGACTTTTGTGGGGGATTTATTGTGTAATTTCCGCTCTGCTGTTATTCCCGGAGAATTTCTTTGCCTCGATGAAAGCTTATTGGGGTATAAGGGACGCCTATCGTTCAAGCAGTTCAACCCTATGAAGAGATCACGATTTGGAATACTTTTTTACATTCTTTGCGATTGCAAAACTGGAATGGCAATTGATATACTTCCTTATCAAGGGAAATCCACACACTTGCCCAAACCCTTAGTTGACAAATTGCAACGAGGTGGAGCGACTGTTGCTGTCATGTTAGAGCCGTATTTTAATACGAACCGTAAAATTGTCACGGACAATTTTTTTAATAGCCCGACATTGTCCAGAATGTTACTGGAAAACAGTACATTTATGCTAGGAACAGTTCAAAAACGAAGAAAAGGTATGCCTAAAATGACTGGAAAACTGGAAAAAGGGCAGGTGAAAACATACTGCGATGGCAAGTTACTTTTAGAAAGGTAACATTTGTTGTTTCACTAAAAATTATGAGTATCTAAACCTTCTCCGTAATGTCAGTTTATCATATTTTTATTTGATTTTTTCAGATGGAACGACAGACGAGAAGTAGTTATGATGAATACGTTTTTACCTCACAAAATGACTTATAGTTCAGCAAGAAATCCAGCGAATTCTAGAACTAAGCCAGACTCGGTATTGCTTTACAACAAAACAATGGGTGCAGTTGATTCAATGGATAAAACAATTAAACCATTCTCCAACCATCGGAAAACTTTCAAGTGGTACAAGAAGGTCTTTTTTTATTTGATTGATGTCGCTGTTTATAACTCACACAAAGCTTATCAATTCCATCATGCCGGGGATAAAAAATATGCTGCCTACAAAGACTTTCTTCTATACTTGATTGAGAGTATTATGGAGGAAAATCCGAAGCAAAAGGAATGTAGGAGACAAGTTCCAGCAGATTCAGTGCCACATCAAGTGGCTTATCACATTCCAATAAGGATTGGCCGATCGGACTGTGTTTGGTGTAGGAAGAGCGAAGGAAAAAGGAGCATAACACAATACAAATGTTCAACATGCAACGTGCGGCTGTGTCTTCAAAAGGGTTCCCAGTCATGTTACTCAATTTATCATGAAGATCTTCAAAGTGTAAGTTTTATCATATTTTATCATATCATATTCATATCACGATTATTTTATACATATTTAATTGTATTTTTGTTTTATAGAAGGCTGCAAAGCCTAAACAAGTTCGAGGAGCACTGGCTGTCATTCAACCCGATGACAACTCCAACTCATTAGTACTCTCAGGTGTCCACCACCCACGTACGAGCACTCCAATTAATGACATGGATGTGGATTCTGATTCTGAAAATTATGTATTATCTGAGAGTTTACTGGATATCTGATACGAATTTAATTTTGTCATTATTCATGTTTGAGATCTATAGTCATGTAGTCATCATGTGTTCATATCACCAAAGATTGTCGATTGTCACATTTAAAATACAGAGAAATTAGCCGGGAGCGAGGGTTATCAAGTAGAATCGTTAACTGGTAGCATAGGTAAATTTTTGAAATTTTTAATTGGGTAGTCAAGGTATATAGATAAAAAATAATTTTGGTACTGTAATTGTTTGAATAAAAAATGCTGGCAGCATTGAAATGGTTAAATATTTGCCTAAAATGACATCGCAATCAAAATAGTCAGCTTTTGGATGATTATGATGATATCTTGCTAGTTTAGCGCAATGACTGTCTCCAAATATGCCATGAAGGGTGACACTTGATACTTTCGCTCCTCTAGACATGCTTTGTCAACACAAATGTTTGAACATGAACATAACGCTAAGAATTAAACTTTTAATAGAAGCTGTTGTTGTAAAAGAGAGTATCAGTATAATAGTAGGGTTAACAAGGTTTAATGTACTTGTACTTCTTTTTAAACATTTTTTCAAGAACCATTCGAAAGAGGGAATGCTGGTTTTGTAGTTTCTGAGGCATCTAAATAATTTCAAAAATCAGATATGACTACATTTAGAGTGAAAACGTCAAGTTTTCTTTTGTTCAAAATCCTATCCTACCCACTTGGCAACATTTTCAGTTAAATTTGCATAATATACAATTTTGCACTTAACCGACACTCGTAATGATAACAATTATCATAATGATGCATTGAAAATAATTAAGTATTGATGTGACTATGTGATTCGAACGACTAACTTTCATAAAGAGGTGCAACGTTTCTGGTTCCTTCTTTTTATACCGTAGATATTTTGTAAAAAAGATGGAAAAAATATCGCTTTAAATCGAGCTTAGTTCACGATTCCACATGAAATATGCAAGTGGCAATTGTAGTACATCTAATAAAGCCTTTTATGTCGTAGCAATACATGTACATTATCTGGATGAAGTATAAAAAAATTGTGGCTACTACTTAACTGTGAATACAGAATAACTTCAACATATCTTGACTTTGGCAGGGTATCATGAGTTTTAAAGCGGAGAGCTGTAGATTGCGTGCTTCAATCGACTTAACGATATCAAATTCACAATCTACTTATTTATGTATTTGTGTTATGCTTAGTGTGTTATTGTTGGTTAAGCATACTTGATTATAGCTACATACATCTAATACCCACATTAAAAAGGGTGAGTTATAAAATTCATTTTGTCCCTTTACCTATTTCATTTGATTTTTAGCTTGATGATTACTTTTAAACTGATTCGATAACAAAGAAAATACATAGTTCATTTTCTCACTAAACTTTTCAAACTTATCGCGTCACACCACAAGAAGGGGACCGCCTGCAATTTCGATATGCCATCTAGAGTAGCATAGAACTCACTCCAAAAATAGCTAGGTTGCATGGCAGGTAGGTAGGTACATTTGGTTGCTTTCACCGTTTTCTCGTAATTTCAGCATAATATCCACCTGAACCATTTCAGTCTTGTAAAAGTAGAAGCTAATACATTTCTCCATGAAGAAAAAAGTGATTATTAAGCAGTACTGTATACACTTAGAATATAATATGTTCCTGTACAATGCTTGTTTGCCTACCAGCTAAAAACACAGTTGTGTAAGTAAGCTTTTAGCATTTAATGATTTGCTGAAAGAGTTATTTACACGCATATAATTTAGTTCGTTATCTATATTTCACAAAAAATGAGTTTTGACAACAGTTTTATTTCTGGTCAACTCCATCGTAAAACAATTTTTTCACCTTTATTATGGTTCCAGTACCTTGTAATGTATGTAGTACGAATATGAATAGTACATAAGGGTGCATTAAAACTACATGATAGAAAAAACATGAGATTTTTACATGTAGACTTTTTGAGAAATAACATGCCTGATGAAACAATATTGGGTTTAGAGTTGAATTTCTCGTTTAAAAAGAAATAAGAACAATTCTTTATGCACACTGGCTATTTGGATGATGCCTTATAAGTTATAAGATTCAAGATTATACAAAGCAAAATACAAAGTTAACACATAAAAGCAGGAGACAATAAACTTTCATCAATTAATTATGCATTCCTTTGTGTTTTGAATCTTTTAGCTCCTTAGAAGTGCTCACTACTCAATATAGCATGTTATTATGAAACTTGGATTGTTAACAAACATTGTTGATTTCGTTTTTCACTCATCAGATCGCCTGTCAAGAAACATTTTAATCTATGCTTTCAATCAAAATTTATTTTGCAAAGCGATATGTGTCATCATTGTCATCATCAGTATATTATGTTTCTTGTAATTCTGCGCAGATTACTTATTCCTACTGTGAAAATATACTAAATGTGTAATTATTTCGTGTTTCGTGTGCACCATATCTGCTTTTACTTTATTCCTACGCTTAACATTTAAAGCACATCGAATTTCACAGGATTAATAAATCTGATGGAAAATGACAATACATACGGGTTTCCTTGCTATCAATAATTATGAAGATGGCGATATAAAAAGACGTTTTGAAGTGTAGCTCTGCTGGTTATTTCACAGCAAACTTTGTGCATATTTTGGTTTCATGTTTACTAGAATTTTCAAAACGTGCTGTCACATATTACATGTCAAAGACAAGGGGACGGGCACGTCAGTCATTCTTCTGATTATGATTAAAGCTCCAGAATAATTAATTTATTTGTGAAATACTTATTTTCAGATTGATATAACCAACTGTATTGAATAGGTACTGCATTATATCAAGATTTTATAAAAACAAGTGCAATGCGTAACTGTTATACTGTTGTGTTAATCAACCTAATTATATTGGCACTACGTCAGTGAAACTCAAGGAAAACCTAAAATGCTACTAAATAAGCAAATGGTTAGAAGGGAAATTTCTATTCACACCTTGATTGATCGGAATGGCTTTCGATTAAAATGTACTGACTAGTTCAATACTTTACAAACATAATGTGAAAATTATTCAGATTTATTGAACTATTAAAGGTAATAAGTGAGGTGGTAACGTTTTTCAAGTGTATTTAAAATGTAAATGGTACAATGTACACCATCATCATCTACACCTTTACCTCACGTATCGTTATTCTCTGTAAAAGGGGTTAATAAATACATACACTGTGAAACTTATTTACAGCAATGAGTGTTTATAGATGAATGGGAAGGAAAAGAATTGAAGGATGTACTTGGGAAGAGAACAAGGGAAAAAGACGTGACGGGTTATAGGGACTCTTTTTTTTGACTGCTGTGCTGATCATGATGATGACGATGATGATGGGGATGATGAGACGCCCATTGTCGATAAAGATCTTGACTTTTATTCTTCATGTAAATGTAAAGCAACAATGTGATGGCAAACACACAAAAGCGTTCATCAAGTTTTTAATTTTTTCTTGAACCTTTCTCTATCTTGAGCTTGTCTGTCGTTTGCTTACTTTTCACAAGGTAAAATGCAACAAGTCTGCGTTTATGTTCTTCGTAGATAAATAGATAGAGATGGCTTATCTGTCCTGTGGAGTGCCATGCATGGTGTAAATCTTGTTGAATGCTTCTTAGCTTATTTCATCTCATATATTGGGATGCGGTCATCTTCATCATCATCAACTTCACAGTCGTCATTGTAATCACCTTCCCATCGTCGTAGTCATCGCCATCATCATCAGGAACAACAACAACATTGCAATGATCATCATCTTCATATCAATCTTTAGCGGACAATGATCATCCCTCTTTTTTCTATCTTCTTCATGACGTTTTGGCTTGACTTTGTCTGTCTATGTATCTCATTTTATCTATTTTATTTCTGAGATCCGCCCCGTGTTTGTTTTAGTCTTTTAATCGCAGTACGATTATTCATCAACTTGAAAGATGCTTGTCTTCTTGTCTTGTTGAAGAAGTTTTAAGCTGATAAACAATTGATCTAATGTGAAGCGGAAGATTTATTTTTCACATGCCAAATTTTAAAATATCCAAATTATAAGAACATACACACGCGGAAAATTATTTTCTGTAAAACTACATAAAACTCTCGGATTGCAATATTTTTACTTTTCTGGTTTTGTCCTCGATCTATTTTCTGATCAAAGCGCAATAAAATAAAATAAATAAATCGCAAAATTACTTTTACAGTTGTTGTCAATAAGAAAGTAATAAATGAGTCAATTAAGTTGACAAGAGAAAAAATGTTTATTTTAATAATATAAGTGTATTCATTTATTGGCAACTTGTTTTTCTCAACATCAGCTACAACGTATAACAATCTATTTTATTGTATTATTTTTGCCTTACAAATTCCATTATCTTTGATTAATCCAGGGCTCCTAGCATTGAGCAAGTTTATCTTTTCATCAATCTAGTCCCTCCAAGAAGATGATCCGCTTTGTTCAACGTAAGCAAACATAATATATAAAACACAATTGACATACATGTCTGCATAGGAAATGTGAAGGTTCATGCATAACAAAACGTTTTTATAATAAAATAATATTTAGGAACCACTCCTTTTCAAGTTTCCCCTATAATATAAAGTTTATGTATAATATATTTGTTTAAAATATAAAGCCAATCAATTTCGATATATTCGCTACACCATGAGTCGCTATCAATTGAAAAACAGACATGCTGAGAAGTTTCGATGATCGATATTTTCAGCATTAGATATTTTGATTGTGGAATTATTATATAAAGGTGGTCTGTAAAAAGTTGAAATGTTTATATATAGAATTGATGGCACACTGCAAACACTGACAGTAGCTTTCGGGGTTGATTGTTGTGGCTCCTGATTCTGCCTGGTTATCTTTAAAAGATCAGTAAAATGCATACTTTTATTTTTGGATTGTAGAAATGGATAATATATAAAACGTATACATTATAATGTGCTTTTGTTTGCCTGCACTGCCTACGTATAAGCTAGAAAGCAAATAATATCAACGTAAATTGTGGTTTTGTACTCCATTATTACTTTTTTTATTAACATATTATTCTTCGAATTCTATACGACGTATGATATTCAACTATGAACACGGTTGATTGCTTACTTTGGTTGTTTAGTTATGTTGGATCGTTGGATATCGATGTAGATTATTATTAATTTGATCGAACTGACTGACAACATGCGCTCCTCCCCGATTTGATGAGTACTGGAATTGAATCATACCTTGACTTTTAAACTGTATATTTGAACTACAAAATCTGATAACACGATTATATGTGTGTGCAGCAGCGTTATGTTTTGAAAGGAGTACACAATAAGTGAAGTGAGTGATGATTCCTTGGAATTTTTTCCTGCTTTGCATTAATGCTACATTTTACTGGATCCAAATCTACCTGCATGCATACATACATATGTATCTCTGCATGTTCATTATAAAACTCTTATATATCATAATCTCATAAAAAATTACCTACATATTTTGATTGTAGGTTCAGTTCTACTTATGCTTTCTTTGCAAGAATAATTCCATAAATAAAATTTTAAAAGGATTGAAATTGCAAAGTAAATAAAAGTATGTTAAATCAGAACGGAAGTCCTTAATTCACAAAAATGATATCAACAATTTAAAGAAAAATAATTCGTTTTGAGGTAACATTTATATTACATACCTGTGTAACTAATAATTCTGTTGTAAAAAAGCAATTAGACTTTTCAATCTCAATGTCTTTTTTATAATTTTTTAATGTTAGTTCTGGATAAAACTCTGCTGTATAAATAAAAATATATGTTAGATTTAAATGCATACGTCGCAAATTGAGATTGAGACATAACCCAAATCTACATTACATACCAGTTAATTTTCTACAAATGCCAACTCAGCATGGTTATCAAAATTCAATTCTCGTACTATTAATGTTTTTAATTTTAAACTTCCAAGGTTCTGCGTATAGATATATATGGGGAGATTAGATGCATGGTGAAGGATGGGTCTTATTGCAACTCAATTCGCAAAATGGCAAATTAGTCCTTCTCTTTTCGCCATAAAAGAGTCATCGAGAAGTACCTTCTCTTAAACTATCTTTCCATCCAGAAACATAAGCAATAAAATTTATTATTCTTGGGCTAAATTATGGGATTACGTCAAAGTGAACCCTTGTCATAGAATCTATATCATTGAGGTGAAGCAACTGTGTTGTGGACGTTAACATTTTTTCACAGACTAAAATTTCAAGATTTCATTTTATGAGCAACTCGGCATTTCAGAGCAAAACTACACCGTCTTTGATTCTTCCTTCTCAACGTAAGTTTAAAGTTTTTTATAGCTTATCATCCTCATCATCTTTGTAATATATTTATCATTTTTGTTAAAGAAGTGATATTTCAAAAGTACTTATGTATTCATATACCTTGTTTTTATTTAATCAAGGATAAAGATAACCAATCTTTATTCTTCTCCTCAAATTGGTGATCTATGTATGCATGTGTTATGCACGTACATTCGATATACTATAAACTTGAAGTTTCATCTTTTAAAGTGGATTATGTCTTTAGCATTTTTACAGGAGAGTAAAGACAGACAGATAGCCAGACCTTGGTTATCCATATTCCATATCCACTCGAGATAGGATACTAATCTGTGAGAATCCCTCATTACTTTTTTTTATCAGAGCCTCAAGTGCACACTGCATAAGTAGACAGGAGCGCGAGCGTTCTCACGGTATGCTATGCATAATCGTTGTATTGTATGAGGAACAAGTTTGTTGAGACAGATTTGCAAGTCTACTACCGGCAAGTAAATTAGTTACATGGAAAAAATAGGCATACTGACGTTGCTAATTTATCATCAAGCTGATTTGTGATTTGATTAACTTGCGGCTGGTTATGGTAAGCCAAATACTATACGTCATGTTACTTTACTTAAGAATTACACTTTAAATTAAACTTCTTCTTACATTTAACCGAGAGAATTTTTATTCTTTAAAAAATCTAACTAACGTAACGTAGCTCATTATCTTCTTCAAAAGACGTGTCTACGTGTTATGCAGTTGCTATTTGAGCTCCGAAATGCTTGCTCACTAATTGCATATCTCTAAATCAAAAAATGTTTTTATGAACTACACATTCATTCTCCAAAATCTGGAAACTCATCATGAGAACTTTTTTTCAGATTTCAATTAAATTGAGGAAAGATCATATAAGATGATAAAAAAGCATTCAGGAAAGAATGATGATGCAATGCCACTCTGCAATACATTATCAGATGGCGTTAGCAAAATCGACCTACATTTTTTAGAGTACAAACTATGTTATAACTTTGGTTTATAAATACATGCACAAATTGTTATCATTATTACTACACATTTTCATTAGTATATGTTCAACATTTTCATTGCCAAATTGTAATCTAATACTCCAACGCAACCTTTATTATTTAGTACCTTTTCCATACTGAAACAAATTGTTATGCTTTGATGGACCATCTCCCTTGATTTTCACATTGATTTCTGAGATAATGTCAAGATTTCACCAAGGTCATACCATACCATGAGGCATTTTGTAGATGAAACACGTTTATTAGGCAGAGGAGTTTCCTTTATTCGCTTGCATCTAACGAAACTTTTAAAGATATATATTTCAATACATGTTTAAAAGCAACAAAGTCAAAGTAATCTCATTAAAAAGCTATACAAAAGTATCTTATTATTTAAATGTCAATGTCGCAAAGAAACTTATGGGCAACTTAATGTTGGGAAAACTTTTGTTCATAATATGTTGCTCGCTTGTGTGATTCACACTGACAAAACGATTAGCATTGGCATGCGTGAGGTAATAAACTCCACGTGGGCTACACTAAGCGAGAATTAAAAAATGCGTTTGTATAGCTATGCGTAATAGTCATAAAAGTGTATGTTGTGACGTTTAAAGTAAAGTTCATCATAATATTTTCATTCATATATGCAGACGTGGATTACGGAGACATGTATGTATATTGAAAATGCGTTATGTTATGTTACACATATATTATGTATTCTTTATATATAATTCTTAGTTGGTTGTGTCTCTTATTATATACCTATGCAGTCATTGGCTCACTCACACACATACATATTATACGAAATGTTCCCTCTTCCTCTTCTCAAGCTTAGTTCCCCTTTTTCTCTCGTTCACTTTTAGGGAGTAGTTCAGTAGTAGCAACCGACACACTTGCAGCTAGCATACTTTGGCTAGACTTTTAGCTGCTCTTCTCATTCTCCACTTTATAATTACCACTTGCAATGCACTGTAAGTTGTGTATGTGCATATCTAGTTTATTTGGAGAGGGATGATGATGCTACACAGCAAGTTGTTGTGGCTCCCCAGAAAAAAAGTGTACGAATAGGGTAAAGAGTTTGAAGTTGGTTTGGTAAGCAGTAGTCTCTCATTCATGGTCAGAGAGTACAAATGAAACAAAGACGCTTTCGTACAGATAGAGAAAAGTTGGTGAGATTTGAGTTTGGATTCGTTTTGAAAGTGCAGCAGTGCATCACATTTTTCTTCTTGGATCTTTGAAAGAAACACGAACATTTTCAGGAGCACAGTACAATCACAATAAAAAAGAGAATCATAATCAGATTACTGTTACATAATAACTACACGCACGTCAGTTTCTACACAATATACATACGTAGCATTGACAGTGTTTGCCGGTGACAGTTAATGTGCTATCCAGTATTGCATCGAATTGGCATGAGTTGTACTTTTTCTTAATAATATTATGTATACCATGCCGTTTCATGTAAGAAAGTTAAAACAATATTTCCCTGTGAAAATGAGAATTCGCTAATTTTATTTTCACTCTGCACCATCACCATTCATCATCAACGTTGTCAGAAAGGAACCGGCAAAAGTTATTAGATAAACAGCACCAGTGAGATGGTAGTGGTGAACGGTGACACATGACACGTTTAGAATGTCAGAGTGTGTACTTGTCTTATGATAGGTACTATTGTCTTGAAGTAGTTAAATTAGGAAAGAGACATGAAATGGGCTGTCAGATGATGAGATTGTATGCACGATATATACTGACATTTAAAACAAAACAATACAATTTTTAATTATTAATGTTAAGTGTTATCAACCAAACTTACACAACGTTTGTCGAGCGGAAGCTACCTTTTAAAACACATGCATAATAATAATGTTCGTGTTCGAGATATTTATTTTTTAAACACTTTTCCGTGTGTCTGTTCTCTCCAAAAAGTTTTTCTTTTTATAGAGACATTAAAAATTCGTTGTTTTCGATACTACTCATGAATACCAAAAAAGATAGTAATGAGAAGAAAAAATCTAGCTTAGATTTTGGAACTTATGCAACATTTTAAGACAAGTTAATTAGAAAACAGCACTGTAATGTCTCAGGAAGGAAGGTGTTGTTTCTCGTCGTGTTCTCGTGAAAACGGAAAAACGTGTCAATGTCAGAGCACAAGTACCCGTGTTTGCATAAGATAGTCGTAAGAAAAAAAGCAACGGAACTATTGTGGTAGTTTTGTATGTTTATCGATAGACAAGTACTTCATTTCCTTGTCGGTAGTCATCATTATCATGAAGTGCGGCTAATATATAAAATACTACATCCACCTGAATGTAGTCACTAACATTCATAAACTCACGTGCTTACTCGCTCTCGGCCACTAATCATCATCATCAGCAGCAGTGAAACAACAAAACAACGAGCAAATTATCTAGCTCAGCTCTAACATGTTCCAACAAATTCCTCCTGAAGTGGTAGCTGCCGTTATTGAAAGTGCAGGTGAAATGTATTTGAATAGACTTGCCGAGAGGAAGATGGCTGCTGTTGCAGAGTTGAATTATGAGCTTCAGCTACTTCTCGGTGCAGCTTTGTGTAAGTCATTTCTCTCTTCTCTCTCACGAACCAGTAGTACACACAACAACCCGGTCTCTTTGTTTTACTTACTGTGTATCACACATTTTTTCTTGTCTGAGTTGGTGTAAGAATGAGCGTCTAATTAATAGCTGTCTTGTTATGCAACTAGTTTCTCTCTTATCTTCGTTGTGGGTCGTTCGTGATGAAAAAAATTTAGTCTTGGGCTGTTTCTTTTGAAATGTGTTAAGTAGCTCATAATAACGTTACTGTAAATTAAGTCAACATACCTAAAATATTAAAAATGCATATCTATTAGGTAATATGCAATTAAGTAAGAATTTTAAATAATATATCGTTCTTTAGAATTCGAGGCTTCTTTTGTGGATATCTATTGAAACAAAACGTATTGAGTAATTAAAGGATAAACTGCTGCCGCACCCAAAGCTTATTATAAAACTTGAAAGTTTTATTCATAGCACCAACTCTTTTAAAACTTATTTCCTTGCTCTACTCTTATTCTCATTATGCATTATGCACTAGCTCTCTGGTATTAAAGTTTTAGATGAAAATATGATAAAATGGGTATGACCAGGAATGCGTGCTTCTCTTACCCTTCATTTCGTTTCTTTATTATGTTACGTGCAAAATGCACACAATGCTTTTCGATCAGTAACTAAAAAACAAAACGAATTTAGCCTGTTCGCCATCCAGCCATTTTTCTTCTGATATATCGACTTTGTAACAAACAACAAAACCCATGTGCGATAGTGATGGTTGGTAGAAGTAGTAGCAGCATTTACGACGGCAAGGCTTTTTTAATTGTCTGTCCGATTGAATGAGATAAGAAAACAGAGAGAGATAGATCGTTATCCGTATGATTACAGAAAATTAATGGAAAAGCTTTTCTCCTTATCCTTTTTTATCAAGATGACGAATAGTTATAGTCATACGTATTCAAAACAAAAATACAATACAATATGCATATAGTCATAATATAATACTCATGTATTAAAATCTTTACAAAAAGCAAGCTATTAGAAATATATTTCACATACATGTACATGTTCAACGTTTCTTTTCTTATAAGCTATTGCGTGTTTACATATTATATGGTATATTGCCATTTATTCCTCCATCATCAGTTTTTTTCTTCTTTTTCTGCTGTCGTCTCATTCTATAAGTATTATGTATTAACAATATTACGCACGTAAGTAATAAATAGCAAAAGGCAATATATGTACATGGCTAGCTACTATTATAACACTGGGCAATGCTCAATATCTTGTTATTATCGGTAAGTTATAAGCAATTCCATAAAATGTTACACTTGTAATAAAAGTAGCTGTTTTTGAGCAAGCATAAGCGACACGAAATGAAGCCGGGACAAGAGAGAGAGAGAGAGGCAGTAAGTGAGCGCATGAGAATAAGCAGAATCAAATCTGCAGTTTTGATCTAAAGGTGATAAGAAATGACTGTTCAACCTGTTTTGAATACAAGCCTTTATGCCATTAAACACCCATTTTGGCAAAGCAAGTTTTTTTCTTTCTCTTTTCGTCGCGGTTGTACAAGAGAACTTGTAAGTAAAGAAGTATTAATGTGTATGTAAAACTAAAAAGTAATCTGTATTTTGCGGACAAAAACAAACTAAATTGCATACCTCTGTGTATATATATCACCCTCACACTACTACTTCATAATAATCAGTCAAAAAGTGCAAATAAACGCCGTGTCCTCGATAATAAATAATTATGTAGTAAGTTGCGACTTTAAAAGATCGAAAATCGGAGAGAGATTTTTGGTGAATGTGATTTGACGTGCGAGACGACTGTGGTGTGTGCACTATGCACATTTTTTAAATAAATTTTTATGAACCATATAAAATAAGAAATTCTAAGAAAAAGAAGGCATTCATAAAATAAATATGATAGACTTTTGAAAATAAGAGCAATCTTGCCATCATCATATATAAAGATAAAGTCAAGTAAAGGTATTTTGGCTTGGTAGAGTTCATGCTACTCGTTTACCATTTATTGTTTCGGGAGCTCTCTCCTTGTTCCCTCACTCCCCGTTTTTCTGCATGCTTATATATTTTGCCTTCATACACTTTACATTTTATACCTGTACACAATTTTTGGCTCTTATCAGATCCCTTGTCCATAAAGACCGTAGTAGCAAAGTTTATCAGGAAATTTATCTCACTTCTTCTCTTTCGTAGAAGCAAAAGGGAGGAAAAAAAGAAGAGGAAAAACCTTTTGAAGTTCTTATCAAAACGTAAATAACATGAAATAAATAAACGAGACAAGAACCATTTTAGATTTGTCTTGGATAGAATTGGTTGTTCATGCATGAAAACCTTGTTGCGAATGCATGCTTGTTGGGAGATCGACCACTATGATGACGACGACGAGAAAGTAGTAAACTTTACATTTACTTTTTCTTCTGCTCATTTCGTTTTACGAGGGAGTCCCTGGCCTTCGTCGTGAAATTCTAAATTATTTCGAGTATGATATGCCAAAATATAAAATGGTGCTGATAATGAGGTTTAAAACAGGCAATAGACCCATTTGTTGTATTTGGTCATAACTGTGCTATAATGAGACATTTGTTGTTTCAGTAACATTTCTTTGTTCCCCTTCCATAATGTCAATTATACTACCTGTTAGCATTAAAATCTCGGCGGAGCAACTAAACTAACATTATGAATATTATTCCATTCTTTAGGCATCAAGTAGAGGTTTTCTATATTTGGATTAAAACTAGATTAAGAATAGTACTCACTAAAAAGAGTACAATATATACATAATTTATTTACGTTCGTAATGAATAATAATCTCCATTGTTTAAGTTTTGTTGCATGATACACTGTGACTTGGCACTCGTGATGTTATCCTAAAGTCGAGTCAGTCCGTCACCGATTTGCTGGTGCAATAAATAAATGGTATAACAGTATATAAGCAAGTACATTGTACATACAAAACTATGTGTGAGGATGGGGAAGAAGTTTCGTTCAGTGATGGTGGTGGTGGTAAAGGAGCTTTATAACAAATTTATATTATTATTGCCCAGACATTTTGAGGCTCACAAGATAAGATCATCACCATTCCTGATGGGCTAAAGCTTCTGTTCATGCAGATCCTCAGTTACGATATCATGTCGCCCTGTGAAGCGAGCCCATTGTTCCTTAATTCAGCTGTCCATTCACTTCATTAGACTGCCCAATAGCTAGAGAATTATTTATTTTAATGTACATCCACACTCAAACACAAACATGCAGGCAGATAAATGTTTCGTGCATCTCTTTCTTCTCTGCTCTCTCTGGTTTGTGGATCAGTAGCCAAGTGAAGGAAGGAAAAGTCTCAAATCTATTTAATTTCATTCTCTTCACCAGAGAGACCAGGGAAGAGACTAGGGAGAAAACGGAGATTTTCTGATATACTAGTTATACATGTAGTTGGTGCAGTCATGATGATGTTTATGATTATCATGGTGGTGGTGGTAGTGATGCAAGATCAAAACGCAATAACGTGGTGATGAGATCATATTATTATTATTGAGATTGAAATTTGGATTAAAACGAATGAGCTCAGCTAAGCCTGCATACATTATAAAGTGTAAAGCTTCCAGTAAAGGCAGTAACAACAATGTATGCAGTTTCGATACCGATGCGTGCAGGAGTTTCATGAATTTATGTTCTGTTCTGTGAATATGTGAACATGAATGACTGATATAGATCAAGTGCATGTCGTATTATTATTGTTGTTGTCTTGTCTGGTGTGTAACCGATTTTTTTTGCTAGGGTTTAGCTGACTATGAGTCGATTTTGATTATTATGCTGACGACGATGTTGATGAGAAATATGATTATTGCCAACAAAGTCAATATCAGTGTGTGTCTGTTGATGTTTTGTTGATGAGATGATGTTGAATATGTAATGAAGCACCCATAATACATACCTGAAAATTACACCCTCAGCTTCTCTTCACATAAGCATTATAAAAAACGGAACTATTTTATTCATTCTTTATAGATAATTTAGGTGCATGCCAAGTTGTGTTTTTTTGGTGGGAGTCCATACAAACCAGACAATACCTAATGCACGAATTAAAATGGATTTTTAAAAATGTTCAATGTTCGATCAATTACTGTTGTGGAAAAGTGTAGTGCAGTGGAATGACGGACCACTCCTTCCTTCCTTCTTGACAGATTCTGTACTTCTTTTTTTATCACATCGAACCTGTCATTATTTTTATGATTACGGACCACTTGTGGACAAAAATGCTTTTTATGATGATGATGAGCAATAGTAAAACAAAACAGCTTGCCATTATATTATATGCAGTACTTTAGTTGGAAAGCAATTAAGTTAGGCCATTGAATGACCATCATGTGCAGGGAATATAACATTAAGATATGTAGATGAATGGTCCTTTTGTCTGACAACGAAATGAAATGATACAATTTATTCATTCCGTATTTTTTTATTGTACGCATTACGCATTCCTTTTTGATTTTCTGTATTTTCACTTGAGCCAATTAAATGCATTTTTTCTTAGAGAAAACACTTTAGCAGTTTAATACTTTTTTCCTTTTGTGCTTATCATAATGTTTTGACATGAGCTGCATTACATTGAATGTTAAAAAGTACCAAAGGTGTACTTTCTTTAAAGGATGAGCCGTTGTTTTATTGTATCTTAAATGCATCTTTTCACATTTTTCAACTAGTATGGCTGTGCCCCTCATCACGTCATCCGTGACATGATGTGGATCAAAATCGTGTGTATTTTTTTGGTCGTAGATATTTGAAATAACTAGTGAGTGAGCATACATTGCATTTAAATATTTAACATTCCTTTAAATCGAAAGTGGTTAATTTCACATTATTCACTACACTGACATCGTTTGGTGGTAGGTTTGTATTGCATTTGATTTTTGGATATGCAGCATGATTTCTCTCACAGCAAGCTCGTGTGTTTCGTGGAGTGAAAGAAAACTGCGTATCACTTTTCGTGTGGTTTTGTGAGTGGGTGGATTTAAGCCAGGCTAAAAATATCTTTCGTTCCTCTCAGCACCCTCTAGAGAGATACATATGCGGGGTTTCTCAAATGTTGGTAGATTTCATTTTAGTTGTATATGGAACATGAAATTGTCTTTGTTTGTCAATGTGATTTCCAAAAAGTGTAAAAACTCGACTGGACTTAATATTATTTTAAAATTCAATTTAGACTTTCATAATTAAGCTATATGCTGCTTACTGCTTACCAACCACCAACTTGAAAATTATTCATGATATCTTTTCCCATTAAAAACATGCCATGATTAAAACCGTGTTTTTATTTGGGATAGAAAAAAAAGTTAATGGATAAAAAGTGACTTTTCTTTCGTGACATGAACAAATGCAGGAAAAAAATGTTTAATTTTCCTTCGATCATGTCTATAAAAATATGCCAAGAATAGCTGGATAAACTTTAGTGATGATTTTTACCTTTTAATTTTGTTTGTATTTTTATGTTTTTCTGCCAAGCCGATTGTACTTGTAAGCTCTAGTGTTCATTCTTTAAAATATTTATGCTGTCATGTTTGACTTTTTTGTTGGTTGACAATAAAATGAGTTCTGTATTACTAAATACTATGTACTATGTACACATGTACGTGTCTGATCGGAAACTCAAGGAAAAAATAAAACTGGTAGAATAGTTAAGTCAGTAGGAACTTACTCCAAATTAAAAAACGGACTGGAGTACATATCATTTACCAAGCCATTGTAAAATCATTTAAGTATGCAGTGTAATTTCTCAAACCTCAAGGATTTATGCAAATAAGACTTTGTCTTCATTGTCCTTATTCATTATTGTTGTTAATCTATATGATTAACCTTATGTAATACATTGTGTACTATTATACGACTTCTTGTAAGAGCTGATTAAGTATCCAAGCACATTATGATGATGACAGCTCTATGAATAGCTATATGAGGCGAATAAACTTAATTTCAAGTTACTTTCCTAGTCATCACAAGCTTTAATAATAATCCTTCTTCATTCTTCTGATTAACTTGGATTTGATTTTAAATGAGTATTTTGGTTTCTTATGTAAACAGAAAAATTAAATATTCTTAGTACTTTTGTACTTTTTGAATTAAGGACAACAACGCATTTGATTACTTCATACCTTGTGACTTAAGTAATTCAATTTGAAGTCGGATTCAGATAAGTTTAATTAAATTTAAGTTTTTTTACGTAAACGATGGAAAATGTTGGCCTCTTTCCATCTTCATTAACGAAAATTAAATTATTTTTCTGAAGTACCAATTACAGTGTATGCATGGCCGATCACGATTTACACCATTTTAGTCATAATTAATATTGGACAAGATTTAGTTGTTGTGTTTTTAATGGCAGGTTACAATAGATTATGTGGATGTGGATGGTATAAGTCAAGCAGCCTAATTGATATTCCATTCATGTTTCAAATGTGTTGGTTCCCATTCCCTCCCAGCTATTGTCTTCTCCTGTCAACAATCGATCGTATAGAGACCCAGTCATTGTTAAGAATCATTGTCCCATTTTCCCATATAAACTTTAGTCAAATCCCTTCAGTGTTAAGGATAACGATTAAAATCAGCCGAACACCATTAAGTATCTCAAACCTGTCATTGTAGCTGCAGCAGACTTGCTTTATATAAAAACTGTTTCCAAAAATGCTTCTGGATCTTTTTTAAATCTTACAATTTCTTCCCTGGTTTCATTGAGTATTCAATGGACATGCGTCACTTTACCTTGATCAAAAGGTGTTGAAATGACTTGAATATTGTACATGAATGGGGTACGGAACGAGTTAATGGCTTAAACAATAGAACAAGCTTGGTGACAACAGTCAATGATATGATGATGTTGACTAGTTATAAAACACTGTGAAAGCAAATAGATACACAAGCGTACAAAAGTTGTATGCCAAACGTTGGGTGATTGTGATGATTATATGAAACTGACACCCCGACTGACAGCTTGAAAAAGTGACGACTGCACCAAAAAAATCTCTCTAACTTTTAAAACTAATATTTCTTCAATGACTTTCGTGATTTAATCGATTGTTTACAAAAATATTCCATGAATGAACATTTTTTCAACACTTTCAATGATCAAAAGATTTGTACTTGAATGGGAGCTGCACATTGTTTATACTGTTTAGGTTAATTGAGCGTATTTGGGTGTGTGCTGGAATGCCCCACGTTCAAATTTACATATAGATATTATGTATTATTATTATCATCAGGCGAGACAGGTATTTTGGCCCAAGTGTAGTATGAAGATCTAGCAACACTCCATGAGTAAAACCTGTTTTATTACAAAACTGTGATTCAAACTATTCATTTTTGCTTTTACTGCCAATTGATCAGTGAGAGGTATATAATGAAAAGAGTGTGCATGATAGTTTAGAAGAAGCAGTAAAAACAATGAAGACACCGACTTTGCTCATCATCAACAGCCCACTTTATAACATTTAACAAGAAGACTTGTAATAATAATAGTCGTTTGCATGTACACAAATGAGCTCTTTATGTAACACAACTTTAACCTGCTAGCATGAATGATTATGATTATTGATCAACAACCATCTTTTTCATCTTACCGTCGAAGTTGCAATTAATGGAAAAGAACCAGAAACACTATAAGCACTCTAATGGGGAACTTAATATATGCACATATACCTATATCTATGTACCTACGTGTGCATTGAAAGATTAAGTTTACTTGCCTTTTAGTACCTCTTGAATTACAATACCTGTGATGATAATAATAATAATATCTGTGAAATGATACAGGTAATTTTTAAAACAGGATCCATTTTTGTTTCACAACCTGTCTTAGACATCAAGATGTTTATCCGAAAATGCGATTACGTTGTAATGATATAACTTAAATTTTTCTAATTCCTTTTGTTTGGGCAGCGGAAATATGAAGGAAAGAAAAACAGCTACCGGTTACCCTATGGGAAACTTGTTATGCTGTAACCCTATAATTACTGTGAAGCCGTTAATGAGTACTTATTAACTCGTTAGTTTTTCATGCGTACAACTAAAAATTTTGCAATATTTGCTGAAGAATGATGATAGCCAAAAATTTTATGCAGTTGTAATTTGCAAACAAGTAATACTCCTGATAAATAAATATAGTTACGTGTAAATGGAAAAAAATGCTAAAGCACGTACACGCAATTTTAATTTTGGGTTGGTCTGGTTTTCGTCTGCTGGATATGTATTACTTTTCTAGTGCAAAACCACCAATTTAATTACAGTTCTTGAACTTTGAATGTTCTTATCAAAAAGCACCTCAAGCAGCATAAGGTTTAAAGTACTTTTTATTGCTGAAATATACATATCAAATAGTTATTATATTGGCTAATTGTAGAAACGAGAATGAATTAGCACATAATTACAACAAGGCTTTCTTTCATAAAAAAGGATCCAGCAGTTGTAGCAAGTTGAGAAACAAGTATTGATCGGGGTGAATGAGAGGAAGTATATTTCAAACAGTCATCTCTTTAAATTATTTATCATAAATAAAATTAGCGATTATAGTGTCATCTCAGGTCATGGAGTACAACTTTGAGTACGTCTGTGAGGAGGAGAATGAAAGTGAAATTATCATAATATATTACCTAAATGCATGCATGTCTGGTTTCGCATATAATTTCAGTTTTTTACCCGAAGCAGCCAAGTAAACATTTTAATTGTTTTGTTTGTTGGAAGTAATTTCAAAATATAAATAATTATTTTTCTTTTATTTGCAGTAGATGAACCTTGGGCTGAAGGCGAAGAAGGGGAAAGTGTACAACGAGCAAAGGAATCTCAAGAATCAGATCGCCCCAGTGACTCCACAGCAGATGAAGGAGATACTCATGTAAAAACTGAACCATCCACAGAACAAACTCAAGAAGATGACGATGATGAAATGAGCCCAAAAGGTGCTGTTTCGGGAGATCCAGGTGCTACAGAAGATGATGAAGACGAAACAACATCAACAAGAGATGTAGTAGCTAAATCAGAACCCAGTGAAGATCGTGGTAGTCCAGTAACATCAAATCCAAAGAATCGTAAAGATACCAGTAACGTAAATCATAGTAACACTAGCCATTCTACTGCAAGTGGAACCAGTGAGTCAAATAACACAGCAGAAAGAAAAGCTTCGCGAGTGGGGAACATGGAACAACCAGAGAAACGCGTAGCTTCTAGTCGGAACAGAGGCTCCCACGTTGGGGACTCTAGTGAACTTGAAGCTTCAGAGACTGACGAAATTGACGAAAGGAGGATCTCCAGTCGCCGCGACCAAGATTGCGGGAGTAGTAGTCGGAGTAGGACTCCAGATAGACCTGGCTCTGATTTTGGTGGCTCTCCGGGTCCCTTCACAAGCAGTCAGCAACAACAACAGTTTCTCCAAGCAGGCATTCCATATCTTCATCTTCTACCTCCTCACATTAGAAACGGTACAGAGAAAGATTTTTCTCTTCTTTTAGTTGAGTCTTACTTTTAAAATGAAACTTTTTCCTTGTATTTTTTTGCTTGAACTATACATGATTGATGAGCACATTGTAGGGATAAGTGGCCCGTTATACTCTATGTTAGTAAATGTGAAAAGACTGAATTATCCACTTGTTCCGCTACTTATCAGCATTAGAGAAAATATTATCTTCTGTTCTAAGGCCATTTCTCTCTATTTTCAAGACTAAAAAGCATTTCCATGCTACTTCATACATCATACTTAGAACTCAACTGAAGAGGCAATAACTAAAATAATCACAGTCACAGTAACTTACATATATATCAAGCTAAAAGATCGATGAAACTGTAGTTGTTCCATGTCTTCTTTCCATAAAAAACGAAGCACTTGTATGTGCAGGCTGGGTTTCGCCACATGTTTAAGGTCATTTGGTTTTGGGGCAATTTGAAAATTAATTTCAGTCTCTCTGGGTATTGCATTTGAATCTCAAAAGTGAAAACTGATTCTCAACAATTTTTCCTTGTGTAACCAATAAAGTGTCATTGTTTTCATCCTCTCACTTCCTGATGCTATTTTCCGGGTAGCTATGTTGCTAACTAGGGAAAACACAGAGTGAGCACGGCAGTAATTACGAAGCAGGCGTTAATGAGAAGTTGGTGCAACCATCCGTACTCTAAAGAAATAATAAAAGATGAAAACCCACAAGCACCTAAACAGTCCAACGACATAAAAGCATACTGAATATATGGTTAGCTGAGAAATGTGTTATTATTATGCGCAAGGCTTCCTATTTGTGTCCTTACATTTATAAAATGGGTTCTACGCGGAGTCTGTATGTTTCCACCTCGGTTCAAGAGAGAGAAAATGGTAAAACGACTGGCATGAAATTGCTTTCAATTGAGTCAACTTGCAACCAAGCAAATAAGCCCAGTGCAGTGCGTATAGTATGCGAATGCGACCACACAGAGATGTGTAGAATAACTTGACAAAAATATTACCAGGTTGGAAACCCGCAAAATTATTGGACTTCAACCACCAAAGAATAATTTATAAGCAGATATACAACAAAATGCGGTTACTGCTTACGATTATAAATCTTTTTTACGACCAAAATACAAGTTGCAAACTTACACGAATTTGTCGGTTGTGCTACTCGCGATTCCGCTTCCAGCGAAAACACATGATCATCATTAGTTGCTATACTGTATTATTATGATTATTTGGTTAGTAATTTATATGGATGAACGATGAACTAGTTCAGGTCACACAATTTCTGTGTTGTCTACTATGTGTACATGACACAACAAATGTCGTTCCTCGCTTCATGGTAATTTCTCAGAAACTATTAATTTCCTATGGACCGTGGTGTTGCACTCTTGTAATCGATTAAATTAGGTTTCGCAACAACCACAATTAGCACATATTTACCAAGCAAACTATGATAGGAATAAGAATGATGAAACTTTTTGGTCTAGTTCAATGATTGCGATAACCATTGAACCTTTCGCACTAATTAACACTCATTGTTAATCATTTCAGATGCCGCAAGACTTTTCTTGATGCCACAGATGCTACCACCAGAATTAGCCGCTGCAGCAGCAGCCGCAGCGGCTGCTGCCACCTCAACCTCAAACCAAAGCCCAAGCCCAGGTAGTGGGGGCAATGCTAGCAACAATGTTAACCCAAGTCAACTAGTTATTCCTTCATCATCGGGAAACTCGGGAGCAGCAGGAAAATCAGAAAAAGGTTCATCCGGTGAAAATTCTCGAGCTGGTAAGAAACATCTTGATCATAATGAAACACGCACTACCCAGCAATCACAAAGCAACAATATTATCTTTTTGGAGCCATCAACAAGGGAAACTTGTATTACAAGTCGTTCTACAGAAATTCATATTGATGTTCATACATTTACTACAATGGTTGTAATAATCACTTGAAAATCATCTATATTTTTTCCGTGAAAATGCACGAATTAACGATGAAATTCACGTCTCACTTGATTCTTTCTTGTTTTCTATATAAATATATTGTTTTCATAAATAAGCAGTCTTATTACTTCAGTAAGTGTCTAGTATTCAAGCCAAGTCAACGTGAACGTACATCCAAGTGTAGTCTAGTCTCTAGTCTCTACTTATACTCATGGTCGAACCAACTGATACACATCTTTCGTTGGCATCCAGCCTAAATGATTTATCAGTGTTTATTTATTATACCATAACTCATAAACTTACTGATTTCAGGGATTTTCTTGGGAGAATGTACTGCATAAAACATAGCTATATTGAATGTATGTGTATTTTCATGCTGGTTTCATCTCAATCATTTTTCATCATTTCACTTGTTGTGAAGCAAGTTTTTGTGTTCTGATGATGTGTATTGGAATAAATAAACAATCAACATTTTAATCGAGATAATACGCATAGATAAATATTTTCATCAGAAGAGAAGAAAACACTTGTCTTTTAATAATATGAACAGGATGCTGTTTACTGTGTTTGCCATTCTAAGAACAACATCGAATTATGGAAATCCTACTATATGTTAGTATAAACATACATGATCATTTTCTTCCTGAAATACCACCTTTGATTTCCTTACTGACAAGATTTTAATCATAGTGTTCTTTTTCCGTGAGTGGGCTGGACAGGAATATCATTATACTTGTAAAGTAATAAATTGGTTATTAGAAATAATTTCTGATCAATTTTATTTGAACTGACTTGCTTTTCATACTTTTTTATGCTCTACGATTTATGAAGTGAAGAAGCTAATATAATATGATATGTACCACTTGCTGAAGTTAAGCAAACAAAAACTGAAATCACAGATAATTAGTACAACAAACACGTTGTTGGTGTTGGTACCATTCTTTTTTGGCCTTTCTCAAGTGGAAAATTAAGTTAAAAGTAGGAAAGAAAAGTTATTCGTAGTTTTCTTTTGATTTTCATTTATATTTGTACATCAATTTTACTTATTTATGAAAAGTAATATGAACATAAAGTGTACATTTGATTATTTCGATAGTATATTTCTAGAATTTTGATGTAAGACTCACTCAGTAATACTGACTCTGAAATCGTGATGAAAATGAATCAAAGAATAATTGTTGTAGTTGTTGTTAAAAGATCTTATCCTTGACTGGAGCAACCCGATCATTATGATGATATTAGGATAAAAAAATAACACTTTAAGTAAAAAACCAGTAACGCAACAGGAATCCTCAACTAAAAACCACCAGTTTTTTCTAAGATTTTTAATCTAGTGAAATCTCTACTATATAACCTATTAGAATCACTATATATATACAGGTTGGATGAAGCAACATATGCCTAGCTATTTATTTTACTTCGTTATGAAATCATTCCTAGAAAATTATCAACCCATGAGAAAAAGTGATTTTATATTTTGATAACTTTTTTGCAAATTTAACACTATAAAGTTTAGTAATTTACTTGGAAAACCTGTATTAAATACTGAGATTGCATAATTCCTTATTGTCCATAAAACTTATTTAAGCCCCTATATATTTTTCCACGTAATAGCTAAGTTTGAAAAGGATTAACTTAGAAACTTTTAGGGAAAACATCTATTCCGGAAATGCGGCACAGACAGTTCCTTCCAGTTATCTATTGGAAATAATCCATTTCATAATCTGATTATTATGTGCTTTACTCAGACAAAATCATTTATAACTCCAATTTGCTGGAAAATGTGGATTTGAGAAAGACAATAAAAGCGACCTCAAAACTTTGTGTTCGAAAAGGAAATATGATGCAACGTTTGAGTGTTGACATCACTTTGTATTCAGAATTTTGATGTGGTAAAATTGAGAGTATATTATGTCGCTTTTATGATGTTTAAAGGAAGCACGTGCTGAGAAGCACAATGAGAAAGCCTTGATCTCACAAAGATAGTTGTAAAGTGAAAAGTTTTAATGATAATGATACTCTAAAACAACCGCGACTATAATATCCACGTGTTGTACAATTATGAGAGAAATGGATTCGGGTGAACGCTTGTGAAAAGCTAAAAGTAACATAATTAAAACATCTCTCTGGAATTATTCGCAATTTCCATATTACCCATGCTCAGTTCAACAGACCAGTCATAAAAGAAATGATGGAATAAAGGCTAAGTGGAAGCTAGAAAATATATACTTTAACTAAAGATATACTAAAATCATTAAAAGTTGTTCTCTTTATATGTACATATTCAGTTATTTTCATGCCTTTAAGGTTAAATAACATCAGGGAATACATACTTTAGTAAAGATACACAGGAATTTGCATACCTTTCACAAATGACTTGGGTTAACCTAAAAATTAAATTACACTGTAGGTAGGTTTTCATTCATGAAGACAAATAATGAGTTTCGTTTTGGCTTTTCACTTAAATCTTCTTGCACAATAGTAAAAGTGTTAATTAATCTTTTTCCCGAAATAACTTCCACTTAACATTTGAAACGGCATGGTATTGGCTCCCCCATAAATTGTTATTTAAGATTGAAGCCATTCTGTGAAGTGGTATAGGCCGACAACACTCCTATTTTGTCAGGAGACACATGAGAATTTTCCCCGGCCACTAATATAAATGAGTTTTATTATTTGCTATTAGCACAGTTCATTTAACAAAACTGTTTAATCAACGCAGTGCAGTAAGTACCACGCTGAAAGCGCCTAAGGACTAAAAGTGTTAGTCTCAGTATTCCAAGCTTTCATGTGTAATAATGTGCCTGTCTGCGTGAATAGTCATGAAATATGAGAAGCAAGTAAGAATCTACAGGCTAATTAAACTACTAAAGAGAATAGGTCAGTATAGACAATGGGTTTATTGGTAGTTGGTAGTTATCCTTCACAATAATGAACCGAGTTGAATGAAGAGAGCTAACATTTTATTTAAACGTTTCTTCATCATCACCAGAAAATGCTTTCTTTCACTCTACTGCTCTCAGCACACACATTTCACTATTTGAGATTCATGAACTGGGAAAAGGAGGAAATGGAGAGAAAAATGGAGAAAGCTCAGAGGAAATCTTGTGGGGCAAAGTGGATATTAGAAAAAATGTTGCGAACGAAATTGCAAGGAAACGAAGAAAGCTCAATTTCCCTTCGAAAATAAAGAGTTACATTGAAAAGAACAAGACAGTGAACATTGAACTTAGCTGACCCATTCGATGTGTATGTTACTCGATTGCTGGGTTTGGAAATGTGAGAAATGAGCATTTTATGACGTGGTGTGATGATAAAATGGATTTTATTTTTTGCTTTGATTACAGGTGGAGTCTTTGTTTGCGGCCCGTGTAACATTAAATTTAGCTCTGCAAGGACCCTGGAAGCCCATCAGACGTACTACTGTTCTTTTCGAAAAGATGCAGGTACGGAAATATCATGTTACTTGTCAATTGCAGGAATATCTATCAAAATTTTCTATTGAAACGAATGTAAAAAGCATTTGTTCCTTTACTCCCTCTCGTACAATATGTCTGACTGAATTAAACATACCAAAAGCCCCAGTTCTGTGAAGAGTACAATGATAGAGCAGCATTTTTTTCTCAATTTTATGAAATGTTTAAATCGTATTATAATACTCCTAAGAAGAGCACTTCTTGAAATTCTATTTGTTGAAAAATGAAAGCTAATACAAAATCAAATTTTGTTTGAAGGCAATATGAGACGGCAATTCTCGTTACTCTCTATTTTTTCCGTATCAGCTTCTTAAAAATCATGATACGATAAGTAGTGAAAGCTTGGGGTTATCATGTACGAAAAATATTCGTTTATGCTACTTTCATTTTTATAAATCAAATTCAAATAATATGCTTTCGTGTAAATTAGCCCACTTCAACAAAAAGGTACGCATTTTCGTTGTTCTTTTTCAAAAGTTCCGCTGTTTGTTTCCCTAAAACATATTTTTGAACGCCTCTCAAACTTCCATTACATGAATAAATATATATATTCCTATTTTAAAAAATTGCGCATCAGTCATAGATTCCGTTAAAATAATAGAACTCCGTATTGTGTACCAAACAAGTATTTTTTGTTATAAATCATACAAGCGGAAAGTGGAATTTATATTGCAATTTACGATGAATTCATAAATAATCAAAGGAACATTTTCTATTTACACTTTCCAGGAAATGTACGTATTGAAGTTGAAGACGTCAAGGCAGATCTGATGATGTCGGTCCCATCTGCATGTGGGAGTAGTGGAGGATCAAAGAAACGAGATAGAGAAAACTCTGACGAACACGAAATGACTATGGATGAATCAATGGAGTCTTCTGACGCTTTTCCTTTAGCCAGCGGAAGTGGCGTGAATCATACCAAAAGTCAGAAAACTGGGAAACTTTACAATTGCATTTACTGTTCTTACAGCGCGGATAAAAAAGTGAGCCTGAATCGGCACATGAGAATGCATTCGGGTCTCTCGATCTCATCATCAAATCAGATGCCAAATACCAGCACGAAAGATGAACAAGGTCAGTTATCTGCTGCAGCAGTGGCAGCTGCGGCTGCTGCTTTAGGATCGAGACCCGTAACTCCAGGAAAGTCATCCTCTTCATCAATCCAATCATCTTCGAAAAATCCCCCAGATGGCTGCAATGCAATGGAACGTTATTGTCAAGACTGTGACATTCAGTTTTCATCCATCAAAACATTCCGAGTTCACAAACAGTATTATTGCAGTACACGACATGTTCTCAAAGCACAACAGACTGCTGTCGCCGCAGCCGTTGCAGCCGCAGCAGCAGCTGTCGCTGCTGGGGGCAATCCGGTAACTTCTGCAGCGTTAGGGAAGGCTCCTGTCGAACTTGGTCCTGGAGTCACGGTCACTCCTGTTGGAAAGTCCTCAGCATCTATTGCATCTGCATGTTCACCGATTCCCGGTGATGGAAGCCCAGGGTCAACGCCAGGTCCTATGAATTCGCAACCGTTTGTCGTTCTACCTACTAATCCTATCATTGTCGTGCCATATTGTTTCATTCAAGGAGCAAGCTTTTTACCTGGAAACGTACTCCCTTCTCAGAATGCTATCGTTGTGTTGCCAAATGGAAGTGTGCAAAGTATGCCGGGCTCTGCTGGAGCTATTCCTATACCTTCCCCATCTCCACAGTCAATGATGTTGGGAAGTCATTTGATGATGCATTCCCCTTTTCCAACATCTGCAACGCCTGGGCCAAGTAATGCGGGAAATGGCAGTGGAATAATGTCTCCAAATAATTTGGCATTTCCAGACCCCAAGGAAATGATGAAAATGATGAGTAGTAGTACCAAAGACTTGTCATCACGAGATGAGGATGAAATGATGAGTCCCAGCAAGCTAGCTAAAAGTCATTCAAGAAGCAGCGGTAGAAGTAGCAGAAGTTCAGACGATGCAATTCACCAGCATCACCATGATCATCATTCTCGAGGTCACGGTAGTGAGGTTTGCGATGAAAGCAGCATGCCTGCTATCGATCTCACATTCCGGGGCATTCAGCCAAAGAAAGAGCAAACAAGTGGGGGCGATGAAGAGAAAGAGAATCGTGGTGGCAGTACTGCTGGTATGGAGACTCGAAGTAGCAGACATATGTCGCGGGATTCTATGCAAGGAGCTTTGGAAGAGAATAGCAGAAGTAGGTCGGTAACGCCAGCAGCCGCTTCTCATCGTGCAGAAACGTCATTAGCATCCTCATCTACGTCACATCATCAAAATATTCATGATTCCCATCATCATCACCATCATCGAGAATCTATAAGTCCTTTAGAAAAGATGTCAATTGGAAGCGGAAGTGGTGGGAAACGAACCCCAAGGCCATCATCCGCATCTGTGAGCAGCTCATGTTCCACTCCGCCTGCATTGTGTGAGCCAAAATTAAACGGGATGATGAGTCATATTATGTCTCCTGGAGCCAAAGATCATCACAGTGATGCTGCTGGATTAAATAACAAAATGGCAATGATGATGATGTTAAATGCAGGAGCAGCTGCAGCCGCTGCTGCTGTTTTAGAGAGTGGAAATGGAAGTGCAAATAGTGGTACAAGTAGAACTGGAAAAGCAAATAAAGTACCAGTTGACTACAACTCTGTAATTGAAATGACCCGTTCCTCCCGAGGAGGCTCTTCATCGTCCTCCGTAACTGGTACAAATGGTGGTAAAATAAGCCCTGTTGCCACTCAGCTTCCAGGGGGAGCAATTCTCACCAGCGCGACAAGTAATCAGAGTCTGGCTGAACTTCTAATGACGAATCCCCCTGAGTTGAATGAAAGTTTGGCTAAACTCAATCCCCAACTTTTAATGAATGCCCATCGAGCAGCATCTGGTGGGTCCCCTGTTGGCTTCAATTTCAATCTAAATCCAGCTTTTATGCAGGCACTTAGCCCTGAAATTGCGATGAGACTCCTTGATCCCGCTTACTTGTCAACTCTTCAACAAACTATTCAACAGCAACAACAACAGCAACTGACATCCACAACACCACAACCCCCACAAACTCCAGTAAAACGTGGTGTTTCTAAATGTATAGAGTGTGACATTGTCTTTTACAAATACGAAAACTATTTGGTCCACAAGGAGCACTATTGTGCGGCAAGAACCAACGTCGCAGGTGGTGTCAGCAACACCAACAATTTTCCTCAATCTAAATCTTCAACTAGTGTTGGGGGTAACGGCAGCAAGTCACATTTGGGAAAAGGTAATGGAAATCATCGTGGAAATGGCAAAGATGCTTGCCGCATGTCATCCTGTTCCTCTCCTTCCAAAAGTGAAGTAGATGATGATGAGTGCATTAGCCCACCTCCACCTCCAGTTCACCGCAAAGGTTCCATTCACAGCCAGCAAAACATGCGAAAATCTCCTGATGCTTTAGTACAACCTCTACTTGCTAACAAACCAAAGACTAAATCCCCTCAAAATGCAATAATGAGTCCTGTAAGCATCTCACCTGTACCCAGTCCAAAAGGATTTGGCGTTATAACAAGTAATGTAAAAGATCATGGGAAAGGGGGTAGCAGTAATAATTGCCAGTTCCCCTGCTCTATTTGTGGTGTAAAGTTTAGCACAATAGACAATCTTCAAACTCATCAAACCTACTATTGCAATAAGAGAAAAGCTGGAAGTAGTGGCGGTAGCTATGATAATAATGGGGAGAATGAATACTGCGGTGGTGGGAATGGAGAGAGCAAAAGTGGCAGTGGAAATAATAACGGAGACGGGATGATAATGGGACTACCTACTTCTGGAAATGCGTCCTCTCATGAAAAAGACATGATGACAGGAGGGATAAGTAGCATGGCACGAGGAAATAAGAGTCCTGGTTCCCGAAATGGATTTCTGCGGTGTGGCAAATGTAAATTGCCTATCCCAGAGGAACAAATGAGCACACATATTCGAGTATGTTTGGGTACAGCGAGTCCTTCTTTTGGAGGTAATGGAGGAAGAGGTGGTGGTGGTGAGCTTGGAGTTGGCGGAGTCGGATGGAAATGTCCTTGTTGCGATGTGTACAGTCCGACTGTGAGTGCTGCACAAAAGCACTTGGAAACACATACGGGAATTAGGGCTTTCAAATGTCTTCTGTGTGGCTATCGAGGGAACACATTAAGAGGCATGAGAACACATATCCGCACTCACTTCGACAAAAGAGTTTTCGATCTTCTAGAAGCAGATTATATGACCTGTATCACTGCGAACGATGTGGAACCAACAGCTTCCGCAAATAACAACAACAGCAGTAATAATAATAGCAATAGCAGTAGCAGCAGCCATATTAACATGAACTCCCCTCCCCTTCATTCTGATCAAATTCATCGAGCCATGTCGTCTCCAAATAGTGCTGCCAGTGGAGTTGTAAATCGGGCTGGTGGTGGTCTAGCTACAGCTTCAAACGAGTCTGGTGCAGGTAGCAATAACAAGGCAAACAGCAACAGCAAACATTCCCGATACTCACCAGAATCTTGCAAAAACTCCAATCAGTTGAGTAAAAGCAGTAATTCTGCAGACACTAGAGAATCCCCCTCTCCCAATGCTGCGTCTTTCACAGAAGAAGGATCAGATATCAAAGTGTTTCACTCTCCATCTGATATGATGATGATGACAATGATGACGGAAACTGACTCAAACAACGGTGCAGAGAATAATAACCAGCTACACTACTGTAATCTGTGCAACTACTCGTCTCCCTTTAAAGGGAACATTCTAAAGCATATGAAATTAGTGCACAAAGTTCAGATTCCGTTGGACATGACATCAGCAGCGGAGGCAGAAGCTGCTGCTATGATGTTGATGCATGGTGGTGTCGGAGCTGGAGATCATGAAGGATTAGCCACAATGTCTATGATAATGAACAGAGGGGCTGCCGCTTCACTAGCAGCACCAGAAATGATGATGGAAGATGTAAATGGGACAAGTGGTGGAGATTCTTCGAGAAATTCTACACCCAAAAGTACACTGGAGTATGCCATGGCACAGGGCTTTTCCATTACGAGTCCTCCTGCAAAATCTTTATCTCCGGCAGCTGTTGCAGCATCAACAACAGCCTCTTCTTCCATGTCAGAAAGTTGTTCTACGGTGTCTACAAGATCAAGACGAGCAGCAGCAACGGCTGTCCAAAATGGCACGACTGGGATTCCTTCCAAAGAAGAGAGAATATCAAGTGAAAGCCTAGATGGTGAAAGAAAATGTTCTAGTCACTCCTCCGCAGAAGATGACATTGGTAGTGGCAATAATAGTAGCAGTTCCACAACGAAACCTGCAGAAAAACAACAGCAATCTTCCTCCTCAATGACAACAACTGGGTCAGCATCATCATCCTCTGGTACTACTGGTGGTAGTGGTGGTGGGAATTATTGCAAGTCTTGTGACATTTCCTTCAACTATGTTTCCTCATTCAATGCTCACAAAAAGTTTTACTGTTCCAGTCTAGTTTCTTCTGATACCGAAACTCCAGAACGCGCTGAAACCCCTGTGCAGTAATAATAATAATATAGTTAACCAAAAGCCAGAAAAATACAACAAGAAAAAGTATAGACTAATATAATTATCGTATTGCTTCATGTATGCTCTATCCCTCTGGAATATACTGTCCATGTCCAACATACATAACTAATTTTACTGGAGAAAGTTGGTATTCATATAAAACATACCAATGATATAATTATAATGAAAAGTTACATATGATACGTTTATCATAGGCATCGTATTCCTTTGAAAAATATCACACTAGAGTACAAGTAAGGTATAGCTAAAAATTAAATGAAATTTTTCTGTTTATCATTATACTGTTTTAACAGGAAAAAATACTGATATGCGTATATAGACCAGATTCAAAAAAATAATCAACCATCCACTTCATTCAATACGAAAAACTCCGTGTTACATACAGTATCAGGTTTGCCGTGTATAAAAGTAGGTTTACATTACAAACACATATATCACCAGGAATTGTGGTGGTAAAAGGTCGCGAGTAGCGAGAGGAGATCCAGTAGAAAAATATTTTTTGCGTGCAACCAGCCATAAGATATCATTTAGTCGTCTTGTCTGATGTGTTTGCTTTACTTTTACTATTACTCAAATGAAAAGACTGTTACAAACAAACACACAAAATAATGGTAGACCTACCTACGCAACCTATTCAATAGCAGATAGATGAGCCACTTTCTCCGTCTTTATTACTAGACTTTCTATTTTCTCCCTTTCTCTCCACAAAAAATATAACTCGGCTGCTGCCAAATTGGTGTAGTATCTGCTTTGAATGTGCAAGAGTGGATTCTCATAGGCTTAGTGGTAATGGCAATATGGTAGTGGTGGTGGCGGTCTAGTAGTTAGTAAATCCGCCCGTTGAAATCTGTTCAACTGCTGGGCCATATTCAATTGATCTGTATTTATATTGTGTAGGCTTTTCTTGCAAAACTATAGAATAATGGAACACAGATTGATTGGTGTTGATACTTTTGTTCCGTAGTCGTAAATAAATCTTTTTCATTTCAACAAAAAATATTTCCAATACGTGTGCGTACAATAAAAAAGTGAGAGAAACAAAAATATATAGTGGCTTCCCTGACACGGATGGATGTATTATTAAAAAATACGATGGATTAAAGTTTTCAACTTGATAAGCTTGTGTAAGACTTTACTGGAAATATGTATTTGTAACGTCTCATATGCTTGATGGAATCCAAATCGTAATCATCTACCATGCCTGATTGCTAACCACACAGAAAAGTAATGATGATAAAGAATAGAAGATATATTAAAAAAAGAAACGAGTTGTTTGAAACTCTGCCTTGTATTCGATAGTGTTCAGGGTCAAAGTTTTGAGGGATGCGGATGGAAGAGATGAAAAAATTTAATCATGGCTAGCGGAAAAGTTTTTTTACAAGTATTTTCCAATATTTATCGGTAGTACGTAAAAATATTTACTACATAAATACTACTTTATTACATAAGTACATAAAATACCAAAAAGGAAGAAATTCGACATACCACACATAATCAATATATCATCATAAATATAGAACTAGTATCGTATGATCATATGTAATAAATAGCATTTCCACAACTTTCTCCTTGCCCTACACGAAACGACAGTATATTTCATGAAAACAACGAAGTACCAAATATAATGATAATGCATGCTATGTAAACTTGTCAGGAGAGAACCTATTTATTTGTTGCTACATTTGTTTATATAATCATGAAAGCCACTGGTTAATGAAGTAAATCAAATAGTTTGTTCGGATGTCTATGATTCAGATAATATGATATGTGGTTGCTTACTTCTTTCTACTGTTATAAACGTTATTATGTGAAATGAAGGGAAAAACTTGCTGACCAAAAAAGTGATTACAAAAAATAGTACATGTGTGTATACGCAAACTTGTTGTAGTTGTCTCGCTTCTTCTCTTACTGAACTGGTATGCGCTTTCTCCTTGAAAAATAATCCAACCATACAGATAAAGCGTAAAAATATTCTTATTCCAGAGAATTAGTTAGCAAATGTCATATGTGTGTAGTCAGTCAGTGAATTTATGTTTACTGAGGATAAAAGTGTGTATGTATATCTCACAAAACAAATATATTATATTTGATATTACATGCAATATTTGTTATATTAGCCATGTCTCTCGTGTATACATTTCTTATAAATTTAGTATACATCTATCTTGATTAAATGTACATCATTAATAACATCCTTTTAAAAAATACGTTAAACCCAACTCAAAGAAACAACAACTCTGTAATATAAAACTTGAGAAAGTCCAAGACGTTTGTCGACAAGCCAAGTAAAGTAATTTGAATGTGGATGGTACTTTTGTGAACGTACGCAGGCTTTTACCATTAGTGAAAGTAGATATGTATGTAAGAGATGTGCAGTGTGGTACATTAACATTAAGCTTTTTGCAGTTGCACATTGAAATGATGACGATAAAAAATATGTTTAATGAGAGTAAACATGATGTAGAACATTTTAAATTGATATTTAGATAAAATATTAAACCAGTTAAGCTACAAAGCGCTATAAGCAATCCAAATTTTGTGACAGGGTCCTTTTATAAATTATAATCATTCGTTGCGTGTATTACTATGCATGGCAAGATGAAAGCTAGTATCTGTGTAAATAATCAGGTTAATACGTGCTCAAAATTTTCCAAGAAATGAAGCTGTAAGCTGTCTTATCATCCATTTCATTTGCAATTTCACGGGTTTTAATCATAAGTCATACAATTTTAGTACTTCTATGATGTCTGCTTAGTATGTGTATGTTGTATGTGTACTGCGATGAATACGATAACAATTTCTTTGCAATTGAGTTTCGTCTATGTTATAAACAGACATGTATACTCTGAGGCAGTTTTTCATGTAAAATAACAAAATTACTAGATAGTATTCTGAAAGGAAATATTTTTTTAAAGAACCGTCTGGTTGAGAAGAGAGGGAGAATGAAATATCCCTGTTGAAATTTGGAATTGGCAGATGCCAAATTTAGTTATCATTGTACTGCTTTTAGTTGTTGTTGACATATTTTTTCATTGCTGAATTGGAATTCAAAAAGGATATTATTTTTTAACAAGTCAAGTCAGTTTTGGTATTCTTGGTATTTTACCATTACACATATACCATACTGGCATTATTGCTGCTGGAGTACATCAATGATAAGGTTTGTGTAGGTAGACTTATCTTCTCCCATGGGAAAGCCAAGAAAACTACCCAAATATTTTCTCCAAAATTTTTGTGGCGTAAATAAACCTACAAGGCTATCCAACATTCAAGTTAGGGCATTTTTGGCTACTCTCTACTACCCACGCTAACGTATACATATTTACAGTAAATGTTCTAGACATTTAACTTTTAAGGTGTAAAATGCCTGTAAGTAAATAGTTTGTCGTTTCTGGATACTCAGTAAACATTTTCAAAAACTTTCAGTTTATCATACATCATAATAATAGGATGCATATACATAAGTTCATCATAAATATTGATGAATGCCACATGAAAACAACTTTTCAACTCTTTTCTTGGAAGAATGTAACAATTCAGTCTGATGCTTTGTTATCAACATTTGTTAGAGCAAATATTCCTTGTAAAATGTTGATAAGAAGTTGACACATTCAAGGAATTGATAAATAGGAAACGAAAATCAGGCTAACGATCCGGTATACTTTTTCGTAAGCTCTTATCCAAACGTATTACTCTTTTTGTCGACAACAATATAAATCAAGATCAATATACAATTATGTAGTACAATAATAAATTTATCTAATAGAACATAGGTACGCGTATATTTTAAAAAGTATTTTGAAACGTAATTCCTAACTACTTTAAATTATAATGGAATATTTAAAGAGGGAAGGAAGTGTGATCTACTTCATTTCATATGCGTATTTTAAGAAATCATAAAATACTTCATTCAATATTCTAAATGTGTATTTGAAATTGATTACATTCGTTTCAAATATATGGGAAGCAACTTCCTGAATTAAAAAATATTATACTGTATACGCAACAGTTATGATGTGTGTAATATTTATTAAATTATAATTGTACAAATTCCATAAATACTATAAAACATGTATTTATATTAGGTACTTCAATGTTCTCACTAACCATTAATAGGCCACAAACTCGGTGTAATAGTGTGTAATTAATGCATATTAAACATATAATACAGCTTAACATTTAAGAGTCTAATAGATCATAGATATGATATACATAGAAATAGGAAATGGCTTACCAAAAAGTAATCAATCATGTAACTTTTCATATTTTAATGTGTTTTTATCAGACTTATGTGCAATTTGCTTTCACCACAAGGAAATAAATGTTACATATATAATGCTAACATTTAAGTTGTTTAATTGATGTAACAATAAATTAATAACAAAAAGCATCACTTCTATAATGAAGCGGAAATGTACATAATTGTATAATGTATTATTATTAATATCTGTACCTATTTGTCTGTATAATAAAAATGTTTAAAATCTACATAAATACAGCTGTTAAGATTTATCTATTACTGTAAACGCAGGTATACTACTAATTAGCTAAATGAATGTTACAAAAATTACTTCTTAGTGTCTGCAATAAGTTTATCAATGTTTTTAATTATAATAATTAGGTATTAATTCATGTATGTACATTATCAAGTTTTAATTATTGATTGAAAATATATCACATTTTTGTCATTGTTGTTTTGTTATGACCGTTTTTTGTTATACGCTTTTTTATGTTTTTTCTCTCAATTTCTATGCACATTTCAAAACTTGCGCGATTTTCTGTGATTTTCAACAAAAACATATTCAGTAAGATTGTTGTGTTGTTAAATTATTAAAAAACCAAAAATATAACGTAAGCACTTTAAAAGCTAAAACATGTATACTGTTTGTGTCCAATTTTCATTGTCAATAAATTGTTATAAGCTTACCAGTACATTTTATTATGACGAATGGAAAATAATTTAATAAAATATAATTGTGATGCATTTTGACAAAATTGGAGTTACGTATCTATTACATTAAAATCAATAAACATTCACCCATCTATTTATCATAAATATCATACTATAATACATTGGGTAAATTGGATTTAACTAAAATTCATAAATAACGCGCTCATGTTGAAGTCCACATTTCATGGAAATTAAAAAAAAAACTTGTTCAGGATGTTGGAGAAATACAGAGCTCAAAGATAGAAATTCATAAGTATCACGGAAATGCAATGCTCTATAATGTATGATAATCCCAAGGCTTAGTTTAAAGATGAGCATGTATTAAACTTTCTCCAAAAGTAGATATTATGGTCATACTTTTGTACATTCATTGACTGACATCCACTGCACTTGATCTACATCTTTAATATGGAAAATGCATTTCCTTCAAATACACACTGTGGTCATTGCAATTTTATTTAGTAGCATGGTATCCTCCCTGAATTCAGTACGTTGAGCTTCTATGCACTGGAAAGTTCATTGTATGAAAGCTTGAATGCATGATTACTCCGCAATTTATTGTGTGAAAGCTGATAGTAAGAGACAGAGATTCATGAAGGCACAAAACAAAGCCTTTTATTTCAACTTTAAGCTTAATTTATGTGCAATATGTACATGCAATATTTTCCTTAAATTTATACTTTCACATATTTATTCTAGCGTGCTACTTTTGTGACTGGTTTGATATACCGTAGGACAAAGTAAAAGTGGGTATTTATTGGATTTCATTATATACGTTAAAGCCAGGTGTCGTGAGCATATGCCGGTGCACTAGTTCAAGAAAATAATTTTGGCGAAATGGAAAGGATTATTTGTATTAGCAATAAATCCCTTACACTTGATTGTATTCAAATAAAATAAACAGAAACTCCATTAAAATGGATGTATATTTAAGTTGAAAAGAAGGCGCAATGACATGGAATTTAGTATTATGCCTTGAATGTCAACAACTGGTACCAGACACGGTTTGAAAGAGCTTTTCGGTTGACTTTTTATAATGTGAACCAAAAAATACAAAACTACTTAATAATAATAAAATCATTGATGTGCAATATTTAAAGAAAACTTTAAGATGTATCGACTGGTTTGTTGAATTGAGCTTTACAAACAGTTATAGTGCTTTAACTCTTGAAATCGACAGAAATTTATTGAACTGAGCAAAACATAAGTCGTAAACATGCCATATGGAAACATGATTCCTTTTTAAAAGTAAACACGCCAGAAAGCAGTAAAATTACTACTCTGGAACGATGAATACAGTTCCAGAACTGGTATCCTTTTTTTCTTTCCGCGGTACCCACGGATTGCATTTATACATATTTATCTGCAAAAAATATAAAGATTCCTGTTTATCTATCCATGTACACTCCGTTCAGAAAGTATTGCACGTTTTGAAAAGTCATCATAACTTTCATATAAATCAATATTTTCGAAAACGATTTGCGGATATGTGTTGACTATCTTCTTGCGCATTTAAAAATATATACACTTATAGCCTTACTCTCTGCATGGTGTGACGGTGCCACTTTTAGAAAATATCGCAGAAACCAAGTGTTCAAAAAGTATTGCACGCTTTGAAATTTCATCAAGGAATTTTTTGTTATGCATTCAAAACTGAAATGATTC